>PVJA010006412.1:43136-73390 GCA_004027025.1 Myocastor coypus
TTTTTTTTTTTTTTTTTTTTTTTTTTTTTTTTTTTTTTTTTTTTTTTTTTTTTGTCTTTTTGAGACAGGGTCTCACTATGCAGTTGAGGCTGGCCTTGAGCTCACTTTTGTAGCCCAGGCTGGTCTCGAACTCGCACCGATCCTCCTGCCTCAGCCTCCCAAGTGCTGGGATTACAGGCGTGAGCCACCACGCCCGGCTCTGATCTGCACATTCTGACTGATGGCATTTAGTGCTTCAGGGTCATGACAGTCCTTTAAAATTCCAGGGGTAGGGATGGATTGTACTGCTACAGCAAGCAACCTTGGGCAGCATAAGGGATGGAAGCAACTGTACAGAGAAAAGACCTACTTTAGTCACAGAGAGATGCAGAGCAGCTACTTTACAACCAAAACTCAAGAAGAAGAAGAAAAAGCCTCTCAGGGCCTCTCAGTGACTCAACTAATTCTGATCTCAGGGCAGTCTTTCCCATCTTGTACCACAGCAGCTCACCGTGACAAGCGAGGTCCTCTGTGAGGTAAAACAAGGGGCTGCACATCAGCACAGAGGACCAGACACTCATGCCTGGAAAGGGACCCAGGGTGCCCTGTGGGACCCTTCATCCCCCAGAAGAGACAATAACCACAGAATAGCCTGGGTGATGTCAATGGTTAGGCTTCCCACCCTAGAGAGCTTTTACCTATCCCACTGCTAGGTTAGCAGGGGCAATTTGTTTGTTTCTCACTTTATTCTCTGCTTCATTTCTCCTACTTTGCCTACAATGGGTCAAGTGTAAAGAAAAAAATGTAAGAAATATTTAGAATGTCTTTTTAAAATATCTGACTACAAAAAAATAAAAGCTTTTATGAAAGAAAGGAAAAGAAAAAACAAGAAAGATTGAAGACAAAAAAATCAAACCTACAAAGTATGATAAACAGACAAATCTATATAAAAAAAAAACTTATCAGTATTGCTACAAAGGCTCAACGTAGCAACTGCATCAACATCTGAGAAAGCACTCTGATAAGACATAACTATTTTATGTGTTTTGCATTCTATCTTGTCTGTTCATCTGCCTATTAATTTGATTTAATAACTGATAAGGTACCTGCAGCTATTTCATTAAACATTATTTATTCAAATAAATTTTACAATTTCTTTTACTTTTGTCCTTATAAACTTCCAGCTTTTAAGAGAATGAGCCAAAATAAAATTCATTATAGCACAAAAACTAATAGTCTCAATGGATGCTTAAAGTTTGGTAATATAAAGACTACACAGGATTTAAGATAATATAAAGTATGCTAACTTTCACAAACATATTATTCATCAAAATTGACACAAATTTGCCGGGCGTGGTGGCTCACACCTGTAATCCCAGCACTTGGGAGGCTGAGGCAGGAGGATTGGTGCGAGTTCGAGACCAGCCTGGGCTACAAAAGTGAGCGCAGGACCAGCCTCAACTGCATAGCGAGACCCTGTCTCAAAAAGACAAAAAAAAAAAAAAAAATTGACACAAATTATATTAACCCAAATGCTTTTTGGATTACATAGCTTAATAGTGGGCTTATTTAAATCAGTTCATAAAAGTAGGGATGTCTTTCAAGTTGGTGACATGTCCTTACAGGTTGTTAGCCAATCAAAATGATATCAACATTGGTTTTATAAATACAATGCGTACTGTTGTCTATATGTAACCTAAAGGCTTTGTCACTGGTATTCAAGAAAGAAACATAAAAAGGAGACTAACAGTCTTCTAATACAGAGACACACTCTTATGAATTAAAAGTAAAAGCACACAGCATCTCAACTCCTGCATGCCTAATGATGTCACTCTTACAAAAGTATAAATCAAAGCCTCATTTTTGCTGCCTTTGGCATCTAATTTGAGTCTAGACAAAAAAATTCATTTACAATCTGGGGCTGGCTTGGGGAATTCTATTCCTGTGTATAAAGGGTCCTGGGAGAGAGGACCCTTTTGAAGTGTTCTACTCTGTCTAGATAATCTGTCCCTGTGAAAGCTATAGAACACTAAAGAGTGTGGTTTTAGATAGAATAAAACCCACACAGAAACTTCATGTGCAAGCCAAGTAGAATATTAATCTATAGATATGGCCTCTTCATAGTCCAGACATCCTTCAACTACCATATAAAAATGCCAGTCAGTGCTGATTGTCAGAGTCCTAATACCTCTTCTAAAAATGTAAGTACTGCTTAAATGATTACAGCTTACCAAATAAAAGAACTGAGATTTTTAAGACACTGAGGCTTGCTGATACTTTAAAAGCCTCAAAAAGTATTATAACTTTGGAAGGAAAAATCCTGAAAGGATTGTAAAAGTAATAGGCACAGTAAAGAGAGCAAACAACAAAAATGTCCTAACTGTAATAAAGAATATCACTGCATCAATCATGCCACTCCAAATTTGATAACAAGGTGAGCCTATAACAAAAGACAGACAGAAAGGTGCAGCTGCCCAGGCCCCAGTAAAATTGGGCAGTCAGGCATAAAATCATCAGAGTCTGGCCTGAGAGCTAATCCAGAGTCACAATAAGAGCCCACTGTCACAAATCTTGGCTAACTGATAAATTTATCTGTGGCTTCTCATGTAAGTTGGTATGTTTGTTTAATATGCTTAAGACATTTTCAGTGCATTGTAAATTTTTAAAAATTACAGAGTTAACTGACTCTCTGCTTTCTGCTGATGATAAGAATACTGACTCAAAGTTACTTGAGAGTCTGTGGGCAGTTAGTCATATTAAAAAATGCAAAAATCTAAGAGCACAGGGTTAGAGGAGAGAGGACAGAGAAAAGCACTGAAAAATTCAAGTGGTCATAGCCAAGTTTGTTGTGAAAAGTTTACAGTAAGTAGAACAGAGGAAAATTTATAAAGAAGGCTGTAGGTATCAGAGATATACTTTTCATGGGACAATTTCATATAGTCAACATTTTGTCATATTAGAAAGAGATAACAAAAGAACTGGAAAGCTCAAGTATGCCAAAAAAAAAAAAAAAAAGAGGAAAAAAAACTTGTGGAGAATACTGTTAACAGAAAGAAATATTTATGTCTATGTACATACATGTTGGCTTGTTGATTTGGGGGAGCCCAGGCTGTTCTTTCAGAAATCTCCCTGATGATCAAACAAGATTAGGTGGCCATTGCCCTGGCTCTATCAGCCACTCTTCCCCCAGGTCACAGCTCTCCTCTCTGCTTGACAAAAGCTATAACTCTAATTTTTAAAATTAATCCTAAACATTAGGGGTTTTACTTGGCTAGCAGAGACACTTAAACGGATCAATGACAAAATACATGCATACATTCACACATACATACATACATACATACATATGACAAAGCTGCCTTCCAGGGCAGTTCTAATTAAATTGTGACACTTGTTATTGCTAGCTTCATGATGCATTAAATATATTGAATGTTTTCTAAATGTACAGATCTTCTAAGACACAAATGTTTTTCAAGGTTTACCCTTAAATAATTATTACATGTATGTTATATATTTATGCTACAACATAATGCTGAGACATTGTATGGCCCAAACAATATCACATAAAATACATCTATGGTATCTATAGATTTTTTCTCAGATAACTGCCATTGAAAGATAACAAATTTGTGTTTAAAAAATCTGCATATCATTTATGGTAATAATATATCATATCATAATAATATCATAATGTGGTATGTTGTTCTTGATCCCAAGTTTGCTCCATAAAACTTCAAAGCTATCATCTATTAACATTCTATAGTAATTACTCCTCTTTTCTTTCCTACTTTTTTTTTTTTTTGGACATAGGGACTCACTATGCACTTCAGGCTGGCTATGAGCTCACTCTGTAGCCCAGGCAGACATTAAATTTGCAACAGTCTTCCTGCCTCTGCCTCCCAACTGCTAAGATTACAGGCATGCACTTTGAGAAAGTGCTTTGAGAAATTCAACTTCTAAGACAACCATAATTGATTAAAAAAAACAACAGGTCCCCAATTGAACCTCTCAGTATTGTCACTGATTTGGCCTATGCTGTGATATTCTACAAGTGATTACAACTTCCCCATCCATAATAAAAATGATCAGATACTTTTCATGTGCTCCCTATCCCTCTAAAGGAAGGCAATTCTAATTTCCTTGTGAACTTTCCTCCAACTCTGAGATATTAAATATGTCACCAGTAGTCCTCACCACCCCATCAAGCCATCAGGAAACAAGCCAATGAGCTCCTCAGGATTCAATTTGCAAAACAAAAAGAGGGAAAATGTGGTCCACTATATCAACCAACACTATAATTTAGTAAAATTTTAATTTTCTAAATGATGATTCAAAAGGTTTCCCAGCAGTACAAAATATCAACTTCTTATTCAAGCTACACAGATGCTTCAAAGCACAAGCCTTCTTATATTTCTAAAAGCCTGTTTATTATGAAGTGTGCATAAGTCACAATTCCAAATTTCAAAGGTAAAATGGTTCCTCACACTTCTGCATTTGCTGACATATATATATATATATATATATATATATATATATATATATATCAAGTAAATGGCATAGTTTATTAGGCTCATATTCTTTCCTCATTTGTCCTAGATAACGTTACATGAAAAGATTCAAAATCCTCTCTTTCTTCTAATGATGCCTTATGTATAGACAAAACTCAACTGCTGTTTCCTGACCTCTCAAGGAAGGGTGGGAGTCACTCTGGCCATTACAATGGTTGGCACCTGTTGCCCCACAAATGATATTTCTTGACAAAAGAATTTCCATTTTATATAGCCCCAATATTACTGATAGTAGTTATTGAATTCCTTTCCAGCCCTGATAACATATAAATAATTTTTAATACCTCTCAAACATTGATTATGGTCCTCAGACCAACACTGATTAAAACACCCTACAGTAACTTGATGTTCTTAAGGCAACACCTGCCAGGCTCAACAAACATCACAGAGCTCTTTGCACACACAGTCAACTTAGAGTGATGCTCTAAATTGCATTACGTGATCATATCTATCCAAATCAATCATTAATAGTCCTGAAAGAAGAGCCAACATCTTCTTCATGGTGCCTTTCACACAAATCTATGTGCCAATAATACTAACCTTCAGGCTGACTACAGGTCCAATGTCATAAATTACAAGTGAAAGCTTGCGATATCACCTTAAGTCACCTTCATGATATTGCCTACTGGCTAAATCCCCAAAGTTGGCTTCCTAGCCTAGACTTTTACGTTTGGATTCTTATTGCCAATGTATTTATGTCTTTGTTGTGTTCATTCTTAGAGTCCTCAAGGCCCTTTCTATACTGTTCCAGCTGATGCTTCCTACCAGAGCTATAAAGCCCTTCTTGTACCATGCTGGATACCCATCTACACTATATCTTTTCTCCCTATCCCTGATTTTATAAGTGGGACTGTGGAAGATCTGGCCAGGACTGAATGACTAAACTGCAGGGCAAAAGCACACAGGCTGTGTGACAATCACATGGTTAAACAAGAACTTCAGATTGGTAAAGCACGCTCTGTCTAGACAATATCCTTTTTCCCCTTTGCCAAGAAAATTTGCTTAGCCTTGATTCAGCTCCTAGACAAAACTTCTTTTTCTGCTTTTTCACCTACACTGATATTATAAATAAAAGACAGAGGATTCTCAGTTTGGCAGCTTTTCTTCTTTAGAGAGTCTCCCCAGTGGCTGGGTGTGCTTGGGTTGGAACAGCCCACCTGGGTCTCTTGGTGACTGAGCTAAGTCTCATCTCCAAGGAATCTTTTTCATTCTCTCTGCTAGCTGTAGTCACCACTGCAATAGTAAAGTACTTCCCTACCATGCTTGAGGTCTTGGGTTGAATTCCCACATGAAAATGCCCCAACTCTATTCTTACAGTCAAATCCAAGTTCGTTGCCACAGTACATTATGGTGTACAATAAACACAATAACAAGCATCCCAAAGAGGCTTTCTCCATGGTGCTGGTGATGCTTCAGAAGCATCCATAGCTAAGAACCCATTCAAAATCCTAGCTCCACATCTTGTACCATCTGCACAAACACCCCAGCACAGGTAGCCATACTACTGCCCCCTTTCTTTCTCAGACACACCCACTCATCAGCATCTCATGCCAGTTCTCTGTGTGACTGGCTTACATCCAGGCTTAAACATTAATGTACTCTCCTTTTCCTGGGAGTTCAATTCAACACAAAGCTCTGAAAAGTATCATAAAGCATTGGTGGATATTTCTCTAGGCTTCAGTACTTACCCAGTTTATGAAGAGGGCCTGTGTATATTTCACAACTTCAAGAGTCACCAACAGGCTGATGGGAATAAGATTGTTATACAAGATGATGAATGTCAACAGGTTGTATCCAAAATTATCTGAGCTGGTGTCTGTGGAAAAAAAACAGAACATCCACACAGTTTTAGTTATACTTTCTTGCTACTTCATTATGGTAGGATTTTTCTAAAAGATGTTCACAACAAAAGCCCATCAGTTTTGAAAGCTCTTGAACATCTGCTAGATCAGGAATTGTGACTACAAATACTATCCAGACGCTGTGTTTTCCAACAAAGAGCTAGAGCCCATTAGGAGGTTGCAGATGACGCAGCAAGCAGAGACAGTACATCCCTTAACATGACAAACCATGCAGCAGGACAGGCATGAGAGAGCCCCTGCAAGAAGCAAGCCTGAGGCTTCTCCATGAGAAGTCAGCAGCTCAGGGCTGAGGTTAGGAATCTGTTAACAGCTCCTGCAACAGTTACTGAACAACAGCTTTTCATAAGGAAAGCAAGGTAAATCATGATGGCTTGATTCATACGAGGTGGTAATGTGATAGGAAAACAAGATGCTCGGCAAGAACAAGGTGAGTGAGCGCAAGCCAGCCCACAGGCGCACCTCTCTACCATCCTTTCATTCTCCACTCACTACCACACTGCATATTCAGCTGATGGCTCTTCTTGCTGACATATTACTTTGGTATCCTGTTCTTCTACAGAATGAATGAGTCACTGAACAGAATCTAAAATCTCAACAGTTACAGCTGCTGGGAAGGTTGAGCACTTGTTTAGAAGCAAATACCATCTGCCAACTAAAATTAGGTTGCATATTAAAAAATTAAAAATTTCTGACTTTGGACAGTACCTAAAAATGCTTCGTATCATAGTATGAAAAGGTAGAGCACATTCCAAGAAACCTAACCTCAAGTAGCATGTTCTGGTGCAAAACCAGGAAGTAAGAGAAGTTAATAAAAGAAAGTCCCATTCTTATGTTAAAAAGTTTAGCCAAATAATAATAATCAAGAGAAGATGAATAAAGACAGACTGATAGAGGCAAAACAGAAAATTCTAACAGTGGCAGTACAAATGTGAAGTCTGATGAGTCTGACCACAGCTGCTCAGGTTCTACTCAGAACAAGATAGAAAGCTTTAGGGTAGACAGAAGGAGTACTGTTGCACTGTGTCTCATACAGCTAGTACTGGAGTTTAACACTAACCTAGCAATTTAAACGTCATTCTGTTTCCACAATGCTTGGATATCACAATAAAGCCATTATAGTATATTTTCCAAATTATGACAGTGTGTCCCAATGAGTCAATCCTCACATTTGAAACTAGATAAGATAGTACACGTTCAAATGTGAAGAACTCAACCAAAAAAAAGAACCAAAACCAGGGAGTCTGATCTACCTACAACTAAAGTCTTAGTCACATTTCTCACTCTCATAAGATAATAATGTATGTTTCCCAAGTTGGCAGAGTAGATGTATGAATTATTCCTATCTGAAATAATTAGAAACATTAAAAAGGTATTTTAACCTGTTTAACTATGATAAACCAAAAAAAAAAAAAAACCACCAATAAAACTAGGTGAGTTTTTTAAAGCTACATAAAAAGACAAATAAATGCATTCAAGAAAATTTCTGAAATATGTTGAATGATAGAAACCCTGGCATTTAAGCCAGAGGCTGTTCCTCTCTCCCACTCTTAGGCTGAAGGATTTGCATCACTTAAATTCCATGATCAGTGTAGATGGGAAAGATATGGAGAGCTAATACCACTCATTCCATGCTGCAGAAACTCAATCCCATAGTAGGGCAGGCTGCTACCCTAAAGCAAGACAGGCACAAAAACAGGGCCATCTTCAGGAGTACAAGAGGAAAGTCTCAGCACTTAATAATCAAGAAAAGCAAATGTTTCCATAATACTAGGAGAGGCAAACAAACAAAAAAAAAAAAAGGAAACCAGCTAGAAATTTAGCAAGGATATCCATGGTGAGATACAACCAACAAAGCTTTGATAAGAGCACATTCATCCCTGACAGCACATAAGTCTGCAACTCCTCAAGAAAGATCGTCTAGGATACAAGTCCCTGCTAAGCAGGCAAGGCATTTTCATGTACTCTTCAGTGGTTTGAGAGGTTTATACATAACCTCTAACCAACCATGGGCTGACCTCCAAGATCTATGACTCAGAATAATCCAAATTTCAAAACAAGCAAAGAATTGCTACTAGTGAGGAAAGGGTTTCTTTACAAAGTGATAAAATGTTGTGAAGTTGTGTAGAGGTAAAATATGCACAAATTTGTGAATGTACTAAAAACCACTGTGCATAATGAACTACATATTTAAGAAGAATTAAGAAGAGCAAGAAAACTAAACTTATCAGTAATATCACTGGCTATATACTACAGAACCAAGCGACTTCACAGAATTAGCACACATCACTAAACAAATAAACAAGCAAACAAACAACAGAAGCAACAACAAGTCATACAATAAAAAGAAAATGAGAATCCAGGGTTACTATGTCATCTAAAATGCTCAGCTTTCAACCAAAAAATATTAGAAGACTTGAAAAAAATCTCAATAGGAACTATTCTGATGGGTTTGCAGATAATGAGACAAGCCAAGATACATTAAAGTTTCCTTTGGGAAACAAAATTTTTAAAGTGCAGTGGTAAATACAGCTCAAATTAAGAATATCAATAAGGAAATAAAAGTTTTTTATTATAAAATCAATCAAATGAAAATTCTAGAGTTGAAATTTACAATAAATAAAACAAAAAAGTCATTAGTGCACTTGAGTTGCCAGAGAGATGATAGGCAAACTTGAAGAGAGGTCAGCTGAGGTGATTTAACCTGAAGAACAGAAAGAAAAAGGAATAATGAACGACAAACAGATCCCAGAAATCTGTAGGAAACACAAGTACACAAACATACACACAAAGGCAGTACTAGGAAAAACATCAAGAATTGTGACAGAAACAATACCTTGATAATACCTGCAAATGTCCTAAATTGCATGAAAAAATAATCTAACTTATATATATAAGAAGTTCCACAAAAGCTCAAGCAAAATAAACACAAAACCATCAGAAATCTTGAAAGCAGCAATGCAAATGACTCACACACACACACACACACACACACACACGCACGCACACACACACACACAAATGCAGCAAGATTTATAACAGACTTCTTATCCACACAATGGAAAGCAGAAGCAGTGGGACATCATAGCCAAAGTACTGGGAAAACTAAGGTTAATCAGAATTCTACAAGAATTCGGTGTCCAGGAAAATCATCAATTAAAAACAGAAGAGAAATTAAGATATATTAAGATAAAAACAGAAGTAATTTGTTGCTAGTCTATCAACCTTCCAAGAAATTTTAAAAAGTTCTTCAAGAACACAGAAATAATATGTGATTATAATTGAAAACCCAGTGAGTAAACAAAGGGCCTAGTAGATTATATAATATTTATAAAGTATGGCATAATTACATATTTTAATCCTTCTATATTTAAAAAAGAAATTATAAAATTTTATTGTACAGTCACTGGAGTCATATGTAGGAAAGCATAAAAATACAGAGGCAAAGAAATGATGTCAGTAGATAACTCATCCACAGGGAGAAATGAAGAGTAGTAGAAATGGTAAATAAGTATTTTAATATAAAATAACTCCATAAAATATCTTTATTTTAGCTTGAGACAACAATTACATAAAGCAATGTACTTGTAACAGTATTATTGGGTTGCTGCCATAGATATAATACTATGACAATAACATGGGCAGGGGACAAAGTGAAAGTACACTGGAGTTATGTTACTGTATTTTATCATAATAAGTATTCATCCAAAGTGGATTCTAGTGATGTAGCCCCTAGAAGAGCCTCAAGAAATACCTTTGAAATGATTGAAAAATAATAATTTGTGCATAAAACAATTCTCAAATATGCTTAGCTTCACAGTCTCATGTAGTTCTTAATCTTTTATTCCTCCTTGAAAAGTAAGCATTACATATAGCACCCAAAGAAAACAGAAGGATGGTGTGGCCTGCCCACACAAACTACCCATGGAGGTTCTCTCCATGGGTGAGCTTTGTCCTACTTCAGCAAGCATCTACCCCCAAACTCACCCATCTTCTTGATGTACCAGTTTTTTCCACCATGAGACCCATTCCAATACAGAGCCCCCACGGAGCTCACCAGGGCCATGACCAACAGGATGCCAAACAACACCAGGATCTGCACATTGGTTACTTTCTCAACATTTGATCTCTTGAGAGGTGCTTTGGTTGAATTCTGTAAAACATCATTTAAAAACAATAAAGGTTATAGATCAGATTTCAGGGTCAGGGATAAGGATAGGGAGAAAATGAGATATGACAACCATATTCGATAAGAAAAAAGTAAAAGGCTATTTATTTCCCACATAGCTCATTAAATTAAAAAGTGTGGGATGTCCTTGAATCAACAGCTAGTTTTAAGTAAAGAAGAAAGTCAGTCTATCAGTTTAGAAAACACATGTCAACTCTGCCTGATGTTTATGTACTTCTCATGCTTACAACTTAGTATTAATGTAGCCACTTTATCTTAGAATATAACAGATTCTAAGTAATATAAGTCATTTTAAAAGTCTTATATTACTATAAGTAAATAAGTAAGATAAATTTAGAGGTTCTAAACTATAAACATCTAAAGAGAACCTTTGAAGTAAAAACACCTCTATAATGTATACACAAATTGATATTTTTTAAAAATATATTTTACATTTAGTATGAAAATTTAAGGAAAATAGACATACATACACAACAACGATGCAAAATAGGGAAAAATGGGTCTCAAAATACATAGATGGGCACTGTGAACAAGAAATGAATGGGAAAAGGCAGGCAGGGACTTGTGGGCAAGAGAAATCTCATCATGAGAAAACAGAGACACAAGGAAAACAGAAAGGGGGAAGTCTGGCTACTGTTAGATAAAGCAGAGCAGCTAGAACCAAAGGTAACTGGAGGTAAATACAGAAAGATGCACAATAGCAGGACTCAAAGACCACTTCATTTAAAGCTGTAAATCTTCAGCTAGATCATTCTGCAGTGGAAAAGTCAGCACAGTAGTTTAAGCAAGAGTTATGAACTTAGCCCGGCATGATAGTGAAAGCCTATAATCCCAGGACTCTGGGAGGCTGAGGCAGGAGGATTATAAATTCAAGCCCAGGGACATATGGACAAGAGAAATCTAATAATATTTTATGGAGTCTGCAGGCTCCTCCAGATGCCAGAAAAGGTAACAGACAGAAAACCCCTCCAGGGCCCACAGAAAAGAACAGCGCATATCTTGAGATTTACTTAGCCCAGTGAGACCTACATCCAGTTTCTAATCTATAGAACCAAAACATAACTTTATGCACTTTTATGCTACTAATTTTGTGGAAATTTGCCAAATGGCAATAAGAAACAAATATAGAATATAACATATAGTTTGAAAAGGATAAGAAGCAACCCAGGTGAAAATTATGACAACCCATTTCTGGAGGTGAGGCAATTCTTGAATTAACCCAGAAGCTAGGAATTGAATAATCAGAGCTTCAGCCTGTAAGTGTCTTTTTATAAACCTTGCATGCTGGATTTTCAGAGACCATACTGATTTGTAAGACCAAGTCACGTATCATCTTGTAAGGCACTAATCATCCCCAGAAATCACACTTGGTGCCAAACATAAATCAGTATTCTCCTTTGCTATGCCTGATTTATCTGTTCATTAAAGATCTATGAGGAATAGATAGCCAAATAGCTCAGTGGATTAAGGTGCCTGCATGTAGGTGCAGGGGCCAAGAGTTTGATACCCGGGCCTGCAGTGTCGGCCCTACCACTGGGTCATGCTGAGACAGCAATTGAGACTGGGCATAGTGATGCACCTGTAATCCCAGATCGTGGGGGGCTGTAAATAGGCAGATCACTATGAGTCTGATCTAGTAGTGAGACCCTGAACACCCTGTAGACCCTTCCCTAAAAAGTACAGGGAAAAAAAGGAGAGCTATGATGGAAATGTCTCCAAAAGGTTACAAATAAAGTCACAAGACACACAACTGAGCTGAAAGGAGAGGCGCCTCACTCCTAAGCTTCAGAAAGAATCCCATATCAATGTGTCACTGAAATCCATGTGGATTCTATCATCAAGCTGAGAAGTACAGTATTATTATTGCCATGTTTTCTTTGGGGGTGGAGGGGAGGCTGGGAAGATGGTGAATTGCTACAGAGGACATTTTGAAAAGCTAATTTCTTTAGGCATCTAAGTAATACACCAGAATTTCCCTTTATTTACATAGTTTTCTTCTGTTGAGTTCTCAAAATTATTTATACTTTACAGGCTTTAAAAAACCATCCCAAATCTAAATGGAAATCCATTAGCAAAGGCCATCTTATCATCACTCAAATACCACCTCAAAGTTGACTGGGACAGCACATCTGCATCTGGTCTCAGAGAGAGCCAGTAGACTGCTTCCAAGAGTGTTTATCCTAACTTTTAAAAAGTAAATACGATCTTATCATTTTAAATAAACATTGACTGAATGCACAGGCAGGAAAAAAAGTTATAACGAACCTCACTTCTATGACCCCCATTAGTTACTCACTTCTTGTTTAATGGTTGAACTCCAGCCAGTTAGCAGGATTTAAAAAAATATTTATTTTGTGTCCAAGACAACAGAATGGCCCCAAAACCTCAGGCTTTAGTGCACACTCTGTAGAAAGCCAATCTCTGCCCACAAATTCCCATCTTCTGAACATTTCTACCTTTGTCACTGAGATTTTGATGCTAAGTTCGCACTGTAAGTTTCTCTATAACATTCTTACATAATATCACTACCTTGACATAAACAGAAACAAGCCAGAATATCTGACTTTGACAGAGCTGAAATCAGACCAGAACTGTACACACTTTATCCCCTCCTAAGAGAGTAAGTAGCAGACTACCAGTTAAAACAATCACTTTGGAGGTTGCCCAACCAGCCCTATCTTTAAGATTGGGTTATGCCTTAGCTGCTTTATTAAGGAGAAAAAATATGAGATATAAATTCACAAACAAAAATATCAAAAAAAAAAAAAAGAGCAAAGTCATAAATTAACATTGTTTTCAGGCCAACCAGATAGTTCAGCAGATTAAAGCACCTGCTTAGGCAGACACAGGAAGAGGGGTTCGATCCCTGGCCCTGCCCCCGCAGGGTGCACTGAGACGGTGAATGATAACTCCCATGGTGGGGTGCATTTGTAATCCCAGTGCTTAGGCTAAAAATAGGAAGAATGACTACAAGTCTGATCTGTGTAGTGAGACCCTGTAGACCCTCTACTAAATACATTTTTTAAAAAATTAACATTGTTTATTCTGGTATATGGAGAATAAACATTAATTCACAAATAACTCATTGTAAATGACCTAGAATTCAGTTAAGAATTTACCACCAGGGATGGGGAAAAAGGTCAGCAGCATAAGCAGTTGCCTGGCAAATGCAAGGCCCTGAGTTTGATTCCTAGCACCAAAAAAAAAAAAGAATTTGACCACGAAATCATGACTAATGGTTAAAAAGAAATTGATAGAAAAATAAAATTAGACCTAATCCTCCTCTTTAGGTCCAGAAGAAACAATAAGCTAAAATCAATTGTCCCTCTTCTATCTAAAAAACAAAATCCATTTATGTTTCAGGCAAGAGGTAACAAACATTTGATGAGATAACCAAATTCCAGAGGAAACCACCCAAGAACTGAAAGGTATTTTCTTTACAAACTTGGGATCACAGCCAAACTTGACCTTCATAAGTGCATTATCACATTTTTCATCCTCTACTCAATAAACATAGAAAGGGGAAAATAATAGCAAGTTAAAGTGAGCTACATTTTTCAGCACAGAAACATTTTTACCTGCATGAGCTTGGTGTCGTGTCCAGTATAAACAACTATGCCAAAGACCCACTGAGTATTTCTAAGCTGTGTACCTCGTAATAAGATCTGGTCAGGTCCAAGGGGAACAGGGCTAAAAATAAGAATCAAAATTTATATTTAATGACAGTATTACAAATAAGCATGAGCTTTCCCTTAAACACAAACCTCCAACAAACAAATACTTCAGTCAAATTTAACTGAAATATTGGCTTGAGCAGAAAGATTAGACTTGGCTTATTCTACCAAAAAACAACCTACCAAAAGTGTCTATTTAACTACTCATCACCTTTATAAAAGAAACATTTTTCTATAAAATTTTAAAGGAAACTGCAGCTCTTATAATCCTATTTCAAAACTCAATATTCTCAGAGGAAACTGCTAAAATAATAACCTGAATCTTATTCATTTACGAAAGCAAATATATTTTGTATGTTAGATAAGAAAAAATAACCAGAAGTATAAGCCTATCATAACAAATTTGCCAAGGATGACTTAATTTAGGTAATTTTGAAAGTTAAAGTATAGAACATATAAAATGGTTAAAGTAGAAACATACAATATGATAGCCAAGAACCTATTGCCCTTGATTATCCTAATTCTTGGGTAGTTTCTTATGGTGACTTACTCCCAACCACGGGCCTATTAGAAATATAAAGGTCCCAGACAGGCTGTAGAAGGCATAGATAAGAGGCATGCAGATAAAAGATAGGCAGCGGAGAATGCACTCCAACATTATGAGAAGAGATGGCTCCAATGATAAAACAAACACCAAGAGCCAAGACAACAGTGTGTGGACAACAGCACACTGAACATTCTATAGAAAGAGTTCCATTCACTTTACTCTGCTTTGTCAAATCAGAGCACTTGACTAGCATGCATAAAGCCCTGGGTCCCATTCTCAGCACCAAAAAAATTAACAAATAGGGCCAGTCAGATAGCTCAGTGGACTAAAGCTCCTGCTTAGGCAGGCACAAGGACCAAGGTTGGATCCTGGGCATGCCATGCTGGCTCCACTGCCAGGGAGCATTGAGACTGGGCGTGGTGGCATGCATCTATAATCCCAGTACTTTGGAGGCTGAAAACAGGAGGATCATTACAAGTCCGATCTCTGTAGTGGGACCCTGTTGACACTGTACTAAATACATAAAATAATAAAAAATAAATTAATAATCAAACAAAAATGAAACCAAGTGCTATTCAGAAGAAATCATGTAAATAGGCTGTACTCTTTTACATGAGGTTGTGTACATCTCAGACACCTCTTTCCTGTTTTTCTACAACATTTGATGCAGCCTAAACCATTTGTCCTGCCTGGGAAAGACATGTGAACCTCCTCTCAGGCCCATGGCTCTTTTCTTGTTAAAAGTCATTTCTTTCACTAAGCTCAAGCAAAGTTTCAAATGGACTACACTGGTGCTTTGAGAAAAGCTCAGTAGCCCAGAACTAAGTAAACATGAAGTCACACAGTTTTCAAATTTTGGGAAAATAGAAAGCAAACTTATTTTCCAATGCTCCAGCAGTTTCTACATATGCTAAAACAGTAGAAAACAAAAAGAGGAAAAGGAAGAGCAATACCTCTTCCCATCCAAGTTCAAGGTCCCGGTGAAGTCATAGAGGTGGCGGTTGGGCCCTTCACATTCTATAGTTCCTGATAGCTTCATTAGCACCTCCCTCGTCTGCATGTCAGCGGTGTGGCTCAAACCCTAAAATGTTAAACAAAAAAGAGAAACTCAAACACACTCTTCTGTGTCTTATGGACATCATTCAGCATTTTGTCTTAAGGACACGAGTCATCTCCAATACAATAATTGAACAAGTTAAATGTCAACTCAAGATAGCCTTTACCACACTTTTTGCTCCAAATATCTGATAAGAAAGTGGCAAAAGATTTCAACGGAGCAAAAAAGTGAAGATTCCACCACAGTGAAGGCAACATCCTAAGTTATAATTAATACTCCCAAACGCTTGTAGAAACCACATACTGTTAGCTGTCTCCTGTCGCTGTCCTCTGTAAGATAAAGTATCTCACTATTGCTCATTATCTAACACTTACAACCTTTTTAAAATCTTTAAATGCTTTATTCTAAATATTTCTAAAAATCCATGAAAACAGAATAGCAAAACTAACCTCACTGATGCTTATATAAATAGGACAAAAGCCTAACTCAAATATCTCCGGAAGAAAACAATACATGGGTAGAATTACTGAATTTAACTTTAATCCTCAAAAAAGCATATCAAAGTGCTTAACACATGCCTACTTTAAAAACTGTTCTTTCTGCTAGAATAAAATATATGATAAGGATATTTCTTTCAGGGTATAGAAAGTTTATGTCTCATATATGGGTACTCCTCTCTAGAATAGGATCTCAATTCCAAAAATGTTACACATCGAGGTGCTGGGGGCTCATGACCTCCATCTGCCCACAGAGCTGGTGTTCTGTCCAGTACCCAGCCTAGCACAACTGTGAAGCTCCCACTCTTCAGCATCACACACTGAGAAGCAGTAAGACACACACGAAGGCATGGTACCCTTGGAACCTATAGTTCAATAAAGCCTACCTTTTCTAGGTATTTCCACCCTCTGGATCAGTTCCCCTCATAATCACAGGCACATTCCTCCATGGGTTCCAGTAGTGTTAAGACCTAAACTTTTGTGAATGAACAATGTTTTCTCTACAAAAGATAATGACTAGCACACAAAGGGATCATAGTTGCCACTTAGGCATCTATAACAGCATGAGTCATAATGTTGTTGACTTTACCTGACGTATCTTAAGGTTTGTCTCTCCATCTAGATTGGCTGTTTCAACATAACACATTGCCTGAGGTTCACTAAGGAGAGAAAAAAGGGTAGGAGTTTTGGTGTCAGTAAAGTTCTGCTTTACCAATTCCTAGCTTTTGAACTTTCTGCTATGGAAATATTCCTACTGATGGGCTCTTCAAAAGACAAATGCATAATAAACAGTCCCTTTTCATAGTTGACTGATGAGAAGAAAGGAACATGCTTATCTTTGGAGCACAACAGCAATAACAAACCACTTGCACCAATGATCCATCTATTAGCCCCCCAAAATAATGACCACAAGCAGACAAAAATGACTGGGGGAGAACTGGTAGAGCTGAGCAAGAGATCTGATATACCAGGTATATCTTCAGATAAGAAAACCCAACCACTGGATTGAGGTTAGGTCTGCACCTGACCAAAAAAGCTGCCCAAGCCTAAACCAGGTGAAACACACCTCTTCTTACCATTTTGTTTTGTTTGTTTGTTTGTTTGTTTGTTTGTTTGTTTGCAATACAGGGATTTGAACACAAGTACTTGCTCTACCACTTAAGTATATTACCAACAGTTTATTTTTTATTTAGAGACAGGGTCTCACAAACGTGCTTGGTGTGGCTTCAGACTTTGAGGTGGTGATCTCCCCACCTCTACCTGCTTAGTGGCTGAGGATTAAAAGTGCGTGCCACTATATCCAGCCAAACATACTTTTGCAAGAAAACTACAGCCACAAAACTGAAGGATTGAGGCACAAAGTTGGCAAGACTTCGCTCCCCTGATTTGTTACTGTGCCAAAAGGAAACTTTAATCAAAACACCAACTGTGAAGGACAGACTACTCAAGAAAGAGTAGAGATGAGCACATCAGGCACTGCACTCAGGTCGATTTTTTAGGTTAGGGGCGTGAGCATAGGTAGTGGTTGAGAGTGGGCTCTGCCACCCACTGGCTAACAAAAATGCTTTTGCGTGGCCTTGTGGGATGCATGGCCCTGGCAAGCTGCTGAACTGTGGCTCAGTGTTCTTGTACACTGGGGAAGGGTATCAAAGGTTGCTGGGGAGACTAACTGGGATAAAGGAGTCAGCAGGCTGCTCCACATGAAGTATGTGCTCAGATGCAAGATGCAGCCTGAAATTGTGACATCAAGCAAGCTCTCCCACAGCAAATCCATGTTTTCTGAGGGTTTCAGACAAGGCTCATAATCTAAACCATCAGTTGATTAATGCTTCTAAAAGTTTCTATGCTACCAACAAACATAGCCATACTTGAGCTTTGACCCACATTTATAATGCTCTTCCCTTTCGACTTTGTGTTCTATTTTAAAAAGCTTTTATCTATAGTAGAAAACTAATGTTAAAGATTTAAACCTAAGGAGGGATCAGTCTAATATGAGAGACATTGCCAGCAAGCTAAGAAAATGCAGGCAGCACAAGCACCTGTGGTTCTCAACAGCATACAAATATAAGGCATTGCAGTCTTATCACCATTGAACTTAATCTTGGACCCAAAAACTGAAGTTACTCTCAGTCTGACTTTGGTTTTCATTCTTTGCTATATATTTTTAAGCATCACCCCAAGAAGAACAAAAGCTACATTGTTTCATCACATATACCACTGAGTGGTGATACCTTCCTTGCACAAAACTAGAGATTATGGCAATGATAAGAAAAAAAAAAAAAAAAAAAGAGTGCAACATGGAAGAATGGAGAGCAAACATATCTTCAAGTCTTGTCTATCCTGAGGAAAAAAACATGTAATTCTCTGAACAGCAGCTCAAGAGCAGCACTGGCTTCTGGGATGGACTCCTGACTGACCCTACAGGAGCTGGGTGCCAAAGCTTCATATAAATGCAACCAAGGCCAGACTGAGTGCACCACTCCACTCCCATTGAAGCAGTAACTCTGTCTATGAGAAACAACCCAAAATGGTCATAAACTTAGAACTCAGAAAAAAAGAAAGAAAGCAGAGGGCCAAGGCAGTGGAAGGAAATTGACAAAATATAGTTGATTGTCCCTTATCCAAAATTCTTGGGATTAGGACCAGCCAGATAACTCAGCAGACTAAAGCACCTGCTTAGGCAGGTGCAGGGACTAGGGGTTTGACCCCCAATGTGCCATGCCAGGCCCACTCCCTGGGTGTGCTGAGACTGCAACTGAGACTGGGCGTGGTGGTACACACCTGTAATCCCAGCACTTAGGAGGATGAAAACAGGAAGATCACTACAAATCCAATCTGTATAGTGAGACACTGTAATTCCTGTACTAAAACATAATAAATAAATAAATAAATAAATAAATAAATAAATAAATAAATAAATGAATGAATGAATGAATGCTAAATGTTTAAGATTTTTAGATTTTTGGCTGGGTTTGTATTTTTAAAAATTGTAGGGCATATTGGATTAGCATTCCTAATAGACACTTTTGAAATCCAAGGTACTCTAAAGTTATGGTTAGTGAAGAACTCTCAGTTTCAATGAGCATACAAAGACAGGATGGTGAGAGAAAGATGTGTCTCACAGGGTGGAACAGAAAGGTGGCTCAAGATATATGCAATTGTCATTTAACATATTGTTATTCTTAACATTGGATTCAAAAACCGTGCCCATGAGCACACCTGACCTGGAGGAGAACAGGACCATGTCTGCTGGAAGGTACTGGCCATTGAGGACTTTCACGATGTCTCCCACTGCCACCTTGAGAACAGGAACCAGGACAGAAAGGGATGCAAGAAACAGAAGCACAGTGGGAAAAGAGTGGTTACACATGTGAAGAAGCAAACTGCCACACAACTAAGCTACGCCCCATCAGGGATCCAGAGGAAATGCTGCCAACACACACTACTTGTAATACAGTCTAAGCCTCCACATCTGCAGTTCAACCAAAGACTGATAGTATTCAGGGGATAAAAGTGTTTTGGCCCTGAACATGTGCAGATGTTTTTCTCATTACTGTTCCCCAACAATATAGGACAACACTATTTACGTAGCATTTACAATGTTCAATCATGGTATATAAAGTCTTATAGAGAGTAAAGTCCATGGGGGGACATAAAAACATTCTATGTAAAGGATACACTATTTTATACATGGATTTTTAGCATCTATGAGGCATCCTAAAACAATCCCTGAGGATGCTGAGGGACAATTCTATTCCTTTTTGCAATGATGCTTCATGAAAAATAAAGAAAGGAAAGTGAGAAAGGATGAGCCCAAATAATTACACGCACAAAGATTGTGTTTTCTTAAAATTATCTACAGTTGCTCAAATGGCCCATGGCTGCATGTGGTGAGGATGAGCAGCCATCCATGCAGCTCTGGAGATAGCCTAGGTTTCCCAGGCTCAAGTCCCCATTACATTCATAACTAACTGTGTAACCAGAGAGGTAGGGAAATTGTGTGTCTTATTTTTCTCATCTATGTGCTAGGAATAATGGTGCACATTTCATGGGATTACTGAAAAGATTGACTGAAGGATGAATACACATGAATTTTTCTGTTTTACAAATGGCAAAACTGAAGCTCAAAGTAAAATCACTTGGCCAAGATTGTACAGCCAATCTTGGTGTGTTAAAACTAAGCCAGTCTGACAGGAAGGCTTGAACATGTATTAAAAGGTATGCCCACATTTGTTCATAAGCAGGGCATCTAAGAGACCTCCTGGGAATGCATTGCATGGCAGAGAGAAGATGAACAGCCTCAAGGCATTAAGAAAAATGAAAAGTTTTGGCCAAACTCAAAGATCAGCTTGAAAAACTGATTCCACTGGAGAGGAGACTGCAAGCCAAGGAAACAGTAGTTTCCAAATGGTGCCATGACTGTGTCTCCAAGTTTTTTCAATAATGTTCCTTTAGAGAAAAATAAGGACTTCGCTCTAGTGCACTTAAAATCAAATCCTTGCTTGACAGACCCAAAAAAGCATCTGATTTCCACAAGCTGTTTCACTATGCAGAGCCCCAGCACTCTCAACAATTTTTTTTAAGTACTGAGCATCAGACACTGGGGCCCTCTATGCCAAGCCACCTTCCCAGCCCTTTTCATTTTATTTAGAAATAAGATCTCAATAAATTGCCTGGGTTCACCTCAGTCTTGTCATCCTCTTGCCTCAGCATCCCAAGTAGCTGGGATATAAGCATGTGCTACCATGCTGACCCCAATTCCTCATGTCTAAAACAGGAAAACAATACTACTGGCTCATAAAATTCATGCTGTGACTAAGGAAGCACATGCAGCACTTGGCACCTGCACGTTGTATGTGTCTTTGTCACTTTTTGTCATCTGAACCTGGTACCTGACACCTACAACTTACAGGAGGGGAGGTTTACTTTGGCTCATGGTCACTGCCTGTGGTCAGCTGGCTCTACAGGAAGTGCATGGCTAGAGGTGGAGTGAAGGAAAGGCTGCTCAATTCATGGTAGCCAGGAAGCAGAGCAAAGTAAAGAGGCAGGAAAAGCGGACACACCCTTCCAGGTCACACCCCAGTGACCTGCCTCTTCCAATCAGAGGCCATCTCCTGACAGCAGATCAGTTATAGGCCCACAATTCAATCACCTCCCAAAGCCCTGCCTATGAGTCCATGAGCTTCCTCAGCGGCATCTAGACAAGCCATATGAGGTTTACAGCTGTGGGCACCCTCAGGGTGAGCAACTGAATGGACACTATCAGTATAGGTAGCAAGGATATCAGAATTCTCTGGTGACACACGAAGTAAGACCATTCCTAATGTTAACTGCAAAGCACAAAATGAGCACTTCATGATCTGTTGGTCCCATTCTAACCATATTCTTATTCTCTTAGAATCCAAGAATTTCAAGTGATAGAATATTCATAAAAACTTCTGTATTCTTTCTGGATCATAAAGAGCAGCAGGTTCTCAGGTTAATTTTCTGTCGGGAACTGAACTCAGCAATGGAGCACTTCCACAACATGCACAAAGCTCTGCAAAAACAAGCTTGTAGGCAGGCAAACGTGCTAATTTTCTTTTTTGGGAAAAGAGAGAGCTTTACATAGGGTGTCCTAGTAGTGCTGTGGATTATTTACCATAAAGTATATAAGCATATCTAAATAATTGAGCTCAACAAAGAGAAAGGCAGTAAAAATTAAATTCCAGGAAGAATGTGCATTTGAAGTTAGCCCTCAGTTCAAAGGCCAAGTTAGTACCCAATTTAAGGCAAAAAGCCTGTAGTTATAGAATATTCCATAATAAGAGAAGTTAAGAATAAATGCTACAGAACCATTTTAACAATCACCAGTATAAAAGCAAGGAATACTTATGTAAATTGAGTGTTTACAAAGTAAAATACTTTATATCAATAGTTTAATTACACAGGAATATCGGTAGAAGTAATTAATATAAAAAGCACTAGAAGGGCCAGGCAGATAGCTCGGTGGACTAAAGCACCTGCTCAGGCAGAGTGCAGGTATCCCGGTCCTAGCCCCAACCCCAGGGCACACTGAGAAGGTGACTGAGACTGGGCATGGTGGTGTGCACCTGTAATCCCAGCAGCTGGGAGGCTGAGAACTGGAGAATTACTACTAGTCTACATAGTGAGACTCTGTAGAACCTGTACAAAACCTTCCTCTAATTCAAACTAGGAGGAAAAGGGATATTGTGGATTTCTCTTCTCTTTACTTTCGGTTGTTTTTGTTTTTTGTTGGCGCCAGGGATCAACCTCGGGACCTTGTGCTTACCAGGCAAGCACTTACGCCCCTGAGCTATCTCCCTTCTTCTCTTTACTTTCTAAATAAAGAAAACATTTATATCCCAGTGACCAAATACTAAAAGCTTTCATGTTCATGAGGAACTACTTGGATTTTGCTTCTATCTGATGTCCTTACATGGGACCGAATGCTCTGCAGCCTCAGGAAGACCCTCAAGTCTTCACAGTGAAGCAGCTGGGAACAGCTCTCAGAGTCTATCAAGGCCACTGAGAGCTACCCAGTGCTGCCTTGCCAGGACATGTCTAGGGACATGTCGCTAGAGCCTGTTACCCCTCCTCTCCTGTGTCCTCACTTCCCACTGAAGTCTCTCAGTGGCACACTGCCTGGCTGTCTGGACTCCTTGTGGCCCCATGCCCTATGCCTTAAATGCACCTCTTTAGTGAGGCTTCTCCTGAGCCACACCTGTGGGTCTAGACAAATGTCCCAGGGCATTCTCCAAGACTCAGCAGGTGCCCTGTGCTACAGCCAGCTGCCTGTCTTTCAGCTACACTGGCTCTTGACTGTGCACCCTAATCATCGACAGCAACCTCAGAGCATCTGAAACTCTATGGTGTGGCCCATCTGTGTGTGGCCAGCCCCTGGAAGACTGGGGTGACTGCTGAGGCTTAGGAACTGCTGTGCACCAAGGCTCTGGAAGGGCAGGGGCATGCTTTAGTCTGAATTTCAGTACTGGAGCAGCCTGGCAACTAAGAGCTCTGTTGAAGCAAGCACACAAATTGCAGTTTTAAGTTGATACAAAAATGCATGTGATTGGGCACATAAGAGGTGTGCTGCTGCTGCTGCTTTCTCGCAAATGTGTGTCAGAAGTAATAGGATCTTCAAAGCCATCAACTGCTGGACCCAAAAATCAGCTACCATCACTCCAATTCCTAATGTCTCAAGTCATGTCTGAAACTCTAGGTTTAAATCATTCTCTACACTGGCTAATGTGCATGCTTTTCAGGTGATGGACAAGAAAGAAGAGCCTAGGGGAAATGGAAAGAGCAGTGGCCCAGGGCCAAAGGAATCTTTGACTCTCAAGCCATGGGTGTGTTTCTCCCCTGGGGAGTCGAGAACACCTAATCACCACCTTGCACTTCCAAAGAGGCTAAAGAACAGCTGTAGGACATACAGCACTTCTAGACGGCAAGGAGTTATAACAAAACTACCAACAAAGGGGAAACTTCTTTAAAGGTAGTCAACCAAAGTAAACCAAACTACTTCAGTAAATTACTTTAGTAAATGAGCAGGTATGTTATCACAAAATATTTTTCAGATGTAAGATAGCTTAAGAAGACATTTTTGAAAAAAGTTTGATAATGTTTATCAAGAAAAACTATTGTGCTCTTCAAAACAGTTATTTTCTCTCGAAATCATCAGTTTGAATGTGGAATTAATGAAAGGCATCCCTAAGCAACATTTCCCTATGAAGGTCCAGCTAGCGGGGCATGGTGGAGTACACCCATAATCCTAGCACTTAGAAGAGTGAGGAAAGATGATCGTTGTGAGTTTGAGGCGAGCTCAGGCTACAAAATGACTTCAAAGTCAACCTGAACTGCATAGTGAAACCCTGTCACAAAGCTACCAAAAAAAAAGAAGGTCCAGGTAAATCAGATCCATTTATAAGCTACTTTTATCAGATTAAAAAAACATCAAGATGCCACAACAGCCTTTCTCTTTTTTTTTTTTTTTTTTTTTTGGCTTCACTAACACAACCAAAGAACAACACTACTCTCAAACCCACACATCTCATTGCTCCAGCCACAAAGAACAACATTTTTTCTTGCTACTGTAAAAGAAGTTACTACAAGGAGTGATGGAAAGACCCATTGCCCATTCAAATAAAATACAGAGAAAGAAAGAACGAAAGAAAGAAAGAAAGAAAGAAAGAAAGAAAGAAAGAAAGAAAGAAAGAAAGAAAGAAGAGAGGGAAGGAAGGAGGGAGGGAGGGAGGAAGGAAGGAAGGAAGGAAGGAAGGAAGGAAGGAAGGAAGGAAGGAAGGAAGGAAACAGTGTGAAGAATCATGGTATAAGGTTTTCAAAGATAGAAGTATTTTGAGCATTTTAAATTAGATTAATTGACAAGGTCTTGTGCATTTTAAGTTTAAGCCTTCATCACATTTTTGGCTACTCTTCATTGATCAAATATTTATGAAAAATTCTGAGAAGGGATTTTTTTTTTCTTTTTTTTTGGCTGGCTCAGGTGCATTAGGTGATTGAATGTGGTCCCCTGTGCTTGACTGGGATTGCCCGCACAGGCACTTTAACCACTGAACTAACCCAAAGGCCCCCTCAAATTCTATCAAAAAGAAATATCTGGTGTTCCCTTCCTCTACCTCGTTCATTGAGTCTGGCACCACACAACTTCTGGATCTTCCCCCAAATCAAAATGACTATAAAGGGTAAGCATGTTGAATTGCTTCAGGACCTTGAGGTAGCCAGAATAGAACAACTAAACACACTCCCTTAGGAGGACTTCTAGAACTGCTTCTGAAAGCTTCAGGAACAATGAATAAGTCTGCTTATGGGGTTAACTGCAACATGTCTTTTACTGTAATGACTTTTTTAAAATTCAAACATTCATCATCGTTTTAGTCATGCCTCGTACTGGCCATGTTCAGTTCCCCCTACCTCAAAAGCTGAAGTGACAGCATTTGCCATCCAAGCTCTGTTTAGTGATAGTTTCTGCACTAAAAATATTAGAAGGGAGAGCCTCAAATATAAATAAATATATATATATATATATATATATATATTAAAAACATCTCTGAGTATCAGACTTTAGGTGAAGAGAGCAATAGAAGAATGGGTTGGATTTAGGAATTAGAAGAGGTGCGATAATCGGAGCTATAAAGGCCACACCCTGGACTGCTACAAGGGGTACATTCTATAAGCATCCAGGCACCGAGAAAACAGTCAGTCTAGGCAGATCTCAGAGAAAAATGCATGGAGCAAAGGGACCACCAGGGCCTTAATGCAAACTTTATACTGCGATTAGCAGCAGCAGCAGCCAGTTGCCGGCCCCCGAACCAACACTTTCTGTTATTATCTTTAAAATTAGTTTTTACCTCTTTCCACACAATGGTATGCCACATGCCATTTCTTAACACTGAAACAGAAATAAAAAAGTACTGGTTAATAGTGGGGATAAGATTTTAAATAGTCAGCTTTTTTAAAACCCAAAAGATTCCTTGCAAGTTTCCATTTATTAATTCTATCATATACCTTTTACAAAGAGGTAGAACACCACCAACCTCCCATAGGATTCCACATCTATGTATCTCTGCAACATATTAACATTCATACATGAACATAGATCTTTATCTGTATCTATCTATATCTAGATAAATAGATAGGTAGAATTAAAATCTGTATTAAGCCCAAAAGTTTTTCTTTCTTCTTTCTAGCTTTACTTCTAAGTATACACACACATGAAAACAAACATGGATATTATATAGGTATATAGAAGTACATTCCCTATTTTAACTTTATTAAAATATATTTTCTGTTTATTATTACTATTCTATGTATACATGAGTATTTTTATTTTTAGTTATTTTTAGTTATTTTTAGTTATAATTTTCTTTTATTTTGAAAAGCATAAGCAAGAGCAAGAAAAAGAAAAGACAGAAACAGGGTCACATATAACAGTTACAGATTTTCAAAACAAGAATAACTAATTAACAGTGATTGATATATTACTTATTTTTACCATCAAATCTGTTGCTCAAATTAACAGATATAGTTATGCAAAATGTGACATATGATTGAAAAGTACCACATGATTTTAAGAAATCTTAAAAACACTTAATGTCAAATAATTATAACAATAACAACAAAACCCTGATGTCAGATAGTAACGCCATAACAGTGCTGATGTAAAGACCAAAGCCGTAACAAATAAGAAAAGGCAGAGAGAGACTTTAAGCCAAGAACAGGAATGTTTGAGCATTGTATGTACACAAAACTCTTTAGTTCCTAAAAAACAAAACCTTCTAAAATCCTAAAATACACAAACCCTGTTGAAATCTTAATTACTAGGATTAGCATTTTGTTTATCACTTTACTATTTCTGTAAAGTATTTTTCAGTCTGTTTTTTTTTTTCAATTTATCTGAATACCATTAACAATTTACTTGGAACTCCTTAAATGCAGGCATTATTCTCATCAATAGTGGACAAAATGATTGACTTTGGTGTCTTACCTATTGTTTTCTTTTTGTTAACTGCATTGTCTGCCTTATGTCGTTTCTGTTACAGAAAGAAAAGAAAATGGTTCTGTCTTACATTCAAAAGTTCCAAATGAATAATTAAGATATCAAACAATAAGTAAAGAAATTCACTGTCCCCTTAAATGATTGACAGGGAGGGACAGGCAAAAGGGTGACAAAAAGAATTAAGATATGTTACGTGCATGCTCCAGCTTTACACACAGAATGTGGACATTTTGTGTTACAAACATGTACTAATATGTAAAATGAAAACTGAAAAAAATTAAAAAGAACATAAAAATCTAACAGCACTAATGCTATAAAACTCAGCTTGATGATTCTGTGATCCATTATTGTTCACTACACTTAGATATCTCTACTCTGATTTAGATTATTATGTTTTGCTTCTAAAAATCAACAATAAACACTTCCAAGTAGGAAGCACATCACTTCTCATTTATTTGCAAACAAACTAAAAGAATGATCTGATATAATAGACCCAAAACCAAGCAGGCGATTTCATTTTCAATTTGCATTAATGTATTTATCTGTTCCCAAAAGATGTCATTCATGTGGGACAGCAAGAGTGTGTGCGTGTGTGTGTGTGTGTGTGTGTGTGTGTGTGTGTAGACAGACACGAGAGAGAAAAAGACAGAAAGAAACAGAGACAGGGGTCAGGGAGATAGCTCAGTAGAATAAGTGTTTGCCTGGCTAGCACAGGGTCCTGATTTCAATCCCCAGTCTTGAAAGAGAGAGAGAGAGAGAGAGAGAGAGAGAGAGAGAGAGAGAGAGAGAGAGAGACAGAGACAGAGACAGAGACAGAGAGACAGAGAGACAGAGAAAAAGAGACAGAGAGAAAGAAACAGACACAGAGAGACAGAGAAAGAGATGCAGAGAAACAGAAAGAGAAGAGGGGAGGAGAAGAGAAAGACAAGGACATAGTTTTAGCCAAGGAACATGGAGGTAGACCCAGAGTCAGAGTGAGGAGAAAGATTCTTATAAAATGACCTTAGGCATAGCAAGCACACTGCTGCTATCTATTAGAGGCTTATCTATATAGATAGTACTGCCACATTTCACTTGCTGCCTCAATTACAAGCTCTACAGTAAAATATAAGAAACAACAGTGATAGACATCAGAGTCGGTTGAGAGAACAAAATGAGAACTGCTTCAGATCCCTGAGTAAGTATAAGACACTCCAAGTACACTCCCTCGCCCAAATTTCCATCCTCAGTCTAGGACTAGTTTAGCTAGAGTCTAATTTCCTGTGTTAGGCACATCACTAAAAGCAACATATGCGCTAGAAGTTACATTTGATATAATGCTTTTATTATCCACGAGCAAAAACTTACAAAATCTTCTACGATCTCTTTGATGCCTGCAATTGTCAAAATAATGATCAATGGCACCAAGGTGGTGTATCTTCCTGTTGGAGATACGTCTGGAATTTGCTGCAAGAGATCACAAGAGGGAGTTCGGCACACCAAAGTCCTCTCCGTGGAAAAGAAACACAGCACACACTGCTCACTTTTGCACAGTTCTATTCCATTTGTTACACACAACTACTTATTCTTAGAAGTATTCACATACTGGACATGTTTTTAAAAATTATCCAATATAGCGCCTGGCAGGACGGCTCAGTGGTCTAAAGCGCCTGCCTAGGAAAGCTTAGGCAGCTGCAGGGACTGCAGTTCGATCCCCGGCACCACATGCTGCACACCAGCCCTGCTCTCAGGGTAGGCTGAGCCGGCCATAAAAAATAAATAAACAAACAAAAATTCTGAAACAAGAAAAATATAAATAAAATAAAAAATTCTTTAAAAAAATAAATAAAAATTATCCAATGTAGATAACATGTTTGGAATAGAAAAGGGCCTAAAAATACAACATCAAGCATCATTTTCCACATCTCTTGTAGTAAGTGCAATTATCCTTAAGGCAATATGAAATAGTCTCCCTGAATACAAAAATGGTGTTTGTTGTGTTATCTATGACTAGAAAACAAACGATGCAACTATCTCAACCTTTTTTGAGTTAAACCCCCAGCAAAATTTCATTCCATATATAACTAAGGTGAGAATTTTACAGAATTTGAAAAGCATTACCTGTAATAAGGCAATGAAGAGGAAGAAGGCATTAGCAGCTCTTCTAATCTGCTCATACAAGAATCGAGGTAGAAATGTCAACACGCTGTACTTGGCGGTACTGTAAGCACAAAGAAAAGTAGCACCGTTAGGCATACATGGGAACCCTGAAAGATGAGAACAAACAAAAACCTTTAAAAACTGTTCAACTAGTTTTTAAAACAAAATGTTTTCAAACTCAGAACAAGGAAATGCCTGAGCCACAAGCAACCCACCTGGGCATGACAGTTCAAAGTGTGCTTTTGCAGAAGTACCATTGATGTCTCATTTTGTGCAATACTGGGAAAGGTATCCAGGTCACTTTGATATGACTGAAAGGCTCTCCTTCTGAGCTACATCCCCAACACGTTTTATTCTTTTTTTTTTTTTTTTTTTTTTTGAGGTAGGATATTACTAAGTTATACTGGCTGGCTTTGAACTTGTGACCCTCCTATTTCAGTCTTCCAAACACTGAGGTCTAAGTGTGTGCTGTTCCATTCACATACCTCTGGTGCCTTATGCTTCAATTGCACCTAGATAATTGCATACCCTCCATACACCTTTAAGCTGGCCACATTTGCTTGATTTTGCTTTGCCTTAGACCTCCTTTCCCTTCTACCCTGCATGTCTCTTCACATGCAAACTGACCTTCCCATCTCACCCTCCCATATCTTGTCTCCCATTAAGTTTGGTCAAACTTATGACAGCTCCTCTTCCTTCAAGCCCACAGTATGGTAACTAGGCCTACACAATAGAGTCTTTACTTCGATTCATGTTATATAGTTTTTTAAAATGTAATATTTTATTGTTTAAATTTAACAATGGCTATATTACATATTTTCATCATCAGATCAGTTTAGATTAATACATATAGGTATATAAGATTGATCAATTAAACATTAACCCTTTTAAATCAATATTACTTTTTTTTTTCTTTTCCCCTTTCTTTTGTTTGAAAGTTGACATATTGCATATTGTCCTCACAATCGGTCTACAAAGTACAGTGTGTGGGCATGACTTCACCTCTCTATTGATCTTGCTTAGAAAAAAATTTTTAAAAAAGGAAAAGAATATACTTCTCGCCGGGCATGGTGGCTCACGCCTGTAATCCCAGCACTCGGGAGGCTGAGGCAGGAGGACTGTTGCGTGTTCGAGACCAGCCTGGGCTACAAAAGTGAGCTCAGGACCAGCCTCAACTGCATAGCAAGACCCTGTCTCAAAAAGACAAAAAAAAAAAAAAAAAAAAAAAA
>PVJA010006413.1:0-73301 GCA_004027025.1 Myocastor coypus
ATGATATGGACTGCAAAGAAATATTCATGTAAAAGAGAAAAGCAGTGACACAAGTGAGTGTTCTACATCAAGTCCTCCAACATTAGTCATTTTGTCTTGGTTGTAACTTGCAGCAAAAATTTCAGAGGAATATTTTTAAAGCTCTATTTTAAAAGAAAAAAATAGAAAATCTAGGATATACAATATACTTTCTAGCTTGACAAAAATTCAAATTTGTGAATGACTTTTAGAAATGCATAGATTTAGAAAATAAGACCTGACATTTGGTGTAGGGCAGAGGAAAATATTTTCAAGTGACAGCAATTTAATAAACATTAACCATGCTTATCTTTTATACTTACAATTGCAATTGTTCATTTTCTGTCCTCTTCTCTTCAGTAATTTTAAGTATATGTATATTAAAATTTAATTAAATATTTTTAATTTATTATTTTTGGACAATTATTTATATGAACCTCCTGTTATTAATCATATAGAGAGATAGTTTCAAGTCTAATAAGTAATAACTTGGCCTTTTTTTTTTTTTGCAAAACTGGGGTTGGTCACGTTAAATAATAAAAATCTAATATTAGATTTTATGAGATTTCTTGGGGCATTAATATTTTCCCTTAGGAATAAATTATTTAAATTTTTAGGTACTAACATTTTGAGAAAGGAAATCTTTGCTTCTGCTTTTACCTGGCATAGATACAATAAATCCTGCAGCCGAAAACTACATTTTTTCTCATGAGGAATCCTGAGAAATAATATTCTAGTCTCTCTGTATTCAAGCGGAGGTGTTAAACACTATACAGCCATATTCACTTTTGGTACAAAAATCATAGCATGTGCTATGCCACCTTTCTGTTGAGAAATAACTGTAGCTTTATTCATAAGCTCTGCTTATCTGTGTTAAGCAAGAAAGAATACATTAATGAATACCAAGGTCCCACAGCATCAGTCTCCAATGCTCCATCGGGATACTTCAGTGCATTATGGAAACCACGGCTCCTTTGAGACTCTGGTTCTGCATCTGTGGTCCAGCAGGACTGCAGACGGCTTAAGTGCTCCTCGAACCTGCGCGATGTCTCCAGAGAAGTGTGTGGTTGGCAGTATCTGGCATCCAGGAGGCAGCTGATTTGAGGGGGGGTCTGCAGTGCGGCCCAGTGAAAGATCACACTGGGTTTCCAACAAAAGCTGCCCCAATCCTTCTATGCATGAGAGGTCCTCCTTTATCCCTGTATCTTTAGACACAAAATTATATAAGCTATTTTCTTGAGATATCTTAAAATATATTTGGTGTATGGGGCTGGTGAGATGGCTCAGCTGTCTAAAGCGCCTTCTTAGACATTCTTAGGCAAATGTGGTTCAGTCCCTGGCACCACATGCTGTGCCAGTCCCACCCCCAGGGCAGGCTAAGCTGGCCATAAAGAGAGAGAGAGAGAGAGACAGAGAGAGAGAGAGAGAGAGAGAGAGAGAGGGAGAGAGAGAGAGACAGAGAGAGAGAGAGAGGGAGGGAGAGAGAGAGAGAGAGAGAGAGAAATTAAAATATGATGTTTGGTGTATGGCAGAAATAAAATGTTTTCAAGCTGAGAGTCAAGAGGCCTGGCTCCTAAGCCAATTGGACTGTTAAGTGACCTTGAAGGAAGTCCTGAGACCTTCAGATACCTCATAAAATGAGGCTAATCAGTCTGCTTTGGGCTGTCTCCTAAGACCGTGAAAGGTTCAGAATGACTGGATATGTACTTTGAAAAGTATAAGACAACAATGCAAATTCAAGGCAGTCTGATTTTTTTCTCAAACGTCATTTATTTATAGGTCAACTATTTTATTGTTTGGAAAAATAAAGTGCCTTTTAAATAAAAGAAGAGAATTTTGAAATGTATGACGCCTCTTAAAGTGAAACTAAACAATAGAATAACTTCCTTATCAGTGAGCAATTATTACATTTTGCAGCCAGTTTCCCCTGTGCCACATGAAATGCTTTCCCTTATGTTAAACTTCAGGATGGATGCTAGATTTTCCCTACTTTTTTTTTTCCTCTATATGCCCTATATCCATACAGTGCTGCAAGATGACCCTTCCAGGTCCAGATCGCTAAATATCACCAAACCCAAAAGCACTGATACTACTGACACTTGCTTAAAATAGAATTTCAATACAAACATATTTGGTCCAATTTTGCACTATGAAGTTAGGGATTGTTATACACAGACCTTATTCAACATTTTTCTTCTCCTTGTATTGGTCAATTTTCTATTGCTAGAAGAAAACCTCTAACACAGGGGTGTAGTTCAGTTCCTAGTTTCTAAAGTTTCATTCTCTAACGACCACATTTGTGACAAGAACGGCATGGCACAAGTGTATGGTGGGACAGAGCTGTGTACCTCATGGCTCCCTGGAAGCAGAGCAGAGCTGTAAAAGATGCATCCTTCTGAGGGCCCCCCACGACCAGCCTTCTACGGGGCTGCACCTCCTAGAAACACACTCAGCTGTAAGCATCAGGGGATTAATTCTCTGAGGGGTACGGGGTCCCAGATTGCATCACTTCTCAAGAAAGTTCTTAATACAGTCACCATGGCAATTAAGATTAAATGGCATGCCTTTTTGTGTTATAACATGGAGCTCTGTAAACTGCTAGCACAAAAGATAATTTGCTAAAATAAATCCATCGTCACAGCTTCTCTGCCTGAAACTATATTGATTGCTAGCATTTATGGCGTATGCAATATGTGTTTTGTTGTCTTGCTAAATACTTTGAATTTTCAATCTTCAGAAAAATGATATAAGCAAAGCTTACAACATAATAAACCTTTAGAAAATGCAACTGTAAATATAATAACAGTTATTCTAATTATGATTATTCTATTTAAATACATAAAGAAGGGCCAGCAAGATAGCTCAGCAGACAAAGTGCTGGCTTAGGTAAGCACAGGAGCCTGGATTTCATCCCTGGCACCTGCCCCACCCCCCAGATACACTGAATGCTTGATGAGTCCTGGCAAGGTGGGGCATGCCTGTAATTCCATTGCTGGAGAGGCTGAAGATAGGAGCATCAATATGAGTTTAAGCTGCATAGTAAGACACTGCCTAAAATACAAAATAAATAAATCTAAATAAATAATGAATAATAAGTGTCAAAGATATAAATTTGACAAAGGCCACATGCCCCATAAATAGTGAAGCAGTGGCTTAAATTCAGAGGTATCTGATGTCAAATCTTATTTGCAGCTATTTGGCTCAACTGACTATGTAAAAGGTAGAAGCAAGTAGAATGTTGTTCCGGACACAAGTCCCACAATGTTTATTATTACAAAATTGTCTCTCTCCCCCTATGGCTTGACATTTCTTTTAAGGAGAATGTAAGTAGCCAGACAGGGTGGTGCACACTTGTAATCCCAGCATTGTAGGAGGCTGAGCCGGAGGATTGAAAGACTGGCCTTAGTCTGGACAGTTTAGTGACTTGGTCTCAAAGAAAACATTACCAAGGGCTTGGGATGTAGCTCAGTGCAAAGTCCCTGATTTAAGCCCCAGTGCTAAAACTGAGGGAAAAGGTCTCTAAGTAGTGTGGGTATTTTGTTATAATTTGACTCGGCTTTGGGATGCTGCCCCTTAGGCTGCTCCTCTCACCCACCACCTTCACATTAGGTGCCCCGTGCACCTCGCTGAGCACAGGCCAGGGTGGGATTTTGGAACAACGACCACTTAAAACTTATCCACTATACTTTTCTTACTCCAGTTGACAAGTATCTCAGTAACATTTCATAAAACATTGCTTAATATTATTCTTTATTAAGCAAATACCATTGTCTTTTAACATAGTAATACAGAAAAATAACAAGAAAGAATAAGACTATTCATGATTACATTATTCACTGCTCCTCATAATTTCACAGATGGCCTCTCCATGGTCATACATATGCATATGTATACATGAATATGTATTGTATCAATACAGACTATGTAGGTTACGGTGGCAGTTCTCAAAAGTCATATTTATTAGGTGAATACTATTTTTAAACTCAATACATTTTAAGCCTCCTTCCATTGTGGGAAATTTTCTCTTAAAATAGTATGTGGCAGGTTATACAATCAATTTTCACTTAAACATGTCATAGGTTATTTAATTAACCCTCTATTATTGAATTCAATTTATTTCTTATTGTAAACACAGTTCTACAAGGATTATCATGCTATTTCAATATTTATCTACATGAATATTTCCTTAAAATGACTTCCAGATTTTGTCTTCTCCACATTTAGAGTTTGTACAGAAGAAAAAGACTGTATATTCATTTTCATCTCTCGTTTAATGTACCAGGTCTAAGTAGCTAATTCTCAGATTGGCTCGGAAGCTATCTGACCCCAACCTGTGTGACCTACAAGTCCCTATGACTTTCCCCATTATTCTATGTGATATCCTGTCCTGTACGTATTAGTCAAAAAGCTACCCACAACTTCCGTGCTTTAAGTGCATAGGTGAATTTTTCAAAAGAGAAACAGGAGTGCTTTTATCCCAGGGAAAATGTAAATGCTGACAGTAGGGTCATTATTTTGACATCATCTCTACATTTAAATTTTTAATTTGTAAAATGTTAGAGAGAGATTAACACACAGCCTCCAAGTTCCCGAGGTCCAACCCTGAAGTCCGTTGGCCTTTCTAATGGGCTCAGCAACTTGAAGGGGGAGGGGAGAAAGGCAAGTATCGATTTGGCTCAGCTGTATCAATTTGGGAGCTGTTCCGGTAATCTCATTATTGTGGCTTGTATGCGTTTATTCCCTCAGCTCCAGAACGAAGTCTATATATAGACCCGCAGCTGCACGCTCAGCAAGGTCTGCAGGTACCAGATGCACCCAGGAGCCCTCCACACCCCATTTTCATTAACACCAGGCACAGATGACAAATTACGTTTTCCTGGCTCACACATGATTTCCAGTCTGCAGATTGTTTTTCCTTTTTATTCCTTTTTACAGCTTTGTCTGCACTAATGCATAATTTTTATCATTTCCAAATTTAAACTTTATACACTCTGATTCTGGCAGAGATTTGAATACATCCGAGAGAACCTTTCCTTGAGTTTAACTGGTGAAATCACCAGCCCAACCCTCAGAATGTTCTAAAATAAAGGAAACTAGTAACAAAAAAAGTTATCATGTCCTAATGTCCTCTCTATTACAGTAAATAATTCTCAAAGAAGTATAATTTTTGTCTCACTGTGTATTACTTTTCAATGCTATTATTTTACATTTTTTTCTTTCTTACAAAAAATATGTTTATGTACAGAAAATCTGGCTTCCTAAAGTCTCCAATTCGCCCTCACTTGCCATATGCAGTGCATAAATTTGTAATGTGCTAAGCTCCAAAAACAGCTGACGGCCAATTTCAGCTTCCCATCCTAGGTTTAATTCCACCTAGACGCCCTGTCCCCTTATATCAGCTCTGTGTGTTGGGAAAATGCTTTTATGACTAATCAGATATCTTCTGCTACAAGGATTTTAGGGGCTCTTAGGGAAAATGAAAACCTGTGTTAATAAGAACTCGAGGAGCGCTAATGACTTGTGTTTGTCTCAGTATTCCTTTTCCTTCTTCTTTGTCTTTATCCTTGAAAGGTCATGGGCTTTCAGAATTGAAGTTTCCCTTATGGCCAAATTCTATGGTATTCACGTGAAATATTGGGTTATAAAGTATTTTTTAAAGAGCAAGATTAATCTTTATGCTATTATCTTTTGCTTCATAGCTTTTCAAGCTGAAACTGGCCTCAATTTATTTCCACTTACTTGAGGCAAAATCAGGTACTGTCTTGCTACCAAAAGCTGAGCAATTTTAAAGAAATGTCTGGATTCAATAACCTCTGATTGATTGGTCAGTTGATTGACTGATTGATTGATTGAGCAGTACCAGGGATTGAACTCAGCAGCCTGCCCTTGCCATGCAGGTGCTTATTCTACTGAGCTATTTCCCTGGTCCCAATAACCCCAGTTTACATGGAGAAAAACGCAATTCTATGCCATACAAACAGAATACAGAGTTGAAACTAAAGTCAAGGTACTTCCTAAGTATCTTCCACAATAATCCATGAAGATACCTTTGATATTCCATAAGTGCCAAATGATGATTACAACATTTATTTGCTTATTTAATTTAATTTACCTTGTTATTTTTTGTGGGGTTTTTTTTTTTTGTTTGTTTGTCTTTTTGAAATATGGTCTTGCTACGTAGTTCAGGCTGGCCTTAGGCTCACTTTTGTAGCCCAGGCTGGTCTTGAACTCACATCGATCCTCCGGCCTCAACCTCCCAAGTGCTGGGATTATCGACATGCACCATCAGTCCCAGCCTACCTTAGGTTCTTGAAAAGTAAGCAAACAAACTAAAATGCTGAAAAGATCACAATAAATAGTCTAAGCAAAAGGAAACATGTTTTCCTGTTATTGTTTGATAAACGTTTGGCTTCACATATATGACATTCTTAAAAACTATGGAGACAGTGAAAAGATCAGTGATTTCCAGTGCTGTGAAAATGCTTTCACAGGGAGAACACGGGGACCTGCAGCCAGGGGAGCCACTCTGGATGCTGCCTTGCGTTCAGACGCATGGAGTGCACCCTGCCAAGAGTGAATCCTGGGGTATCTCTTGGCATTACACGTGGATAAAGCATCAGGGTAGGGTCCTCTGCTGTAGAAATGTGCCACACAGGGAGGACGGGGGCGGGGCATCTCCATCTTGTTATTTTTCTTGGAACCTGAAGCTGTTCTAAAATCATGTTTTAAAGATCAACTACTAATGTGTCAAATCAAATAAAACCTGGGTATGGACTACTCCAAAAAGAAATCAAAAGAATCTGAAAACAGCTAACTAGTGAAGTAAATTATGGCACGCAAAAGATTCAAGATCCTTCTGAGCAACTGACTACCACAGAGCTGAGACATTGAACTAAATGATCAAAGCTATAAAGAATTCACTAAATTATCTACCATAGTTCTTTTTAAAAAATAATAAATTGGATTTCCTAAGATGTAGCCATCTATAGTATAAATATCTCAGCCCTCTTATTTCTTTAAGTAGAAAAAGAGCAAGAATTATGAGTAATATTGGAAGAACTTATATGTAAGCACTGGAAAGTAAAAGATAATCTAATAAAATGTCATAAAGCCCAGGGAGATAGCTCGGCAGGGTAAGTGCCTGCCTGGCAAGCATAAGATCCTGAGTTTGATCAATGGTACTGAAAAAAAAAAAAAAAAGTCATAAAACAAGAAGTCTCATTTGCTAAAATGCAATGCAAATAGGAACATATTAAGCAGGGACATACCAAAGGCGAAGTCACACCTACTATCCTCAGAAGGATTTCAAATGTACTAAAAGAAGATATTTCAGCATAACTCTGTGAATGCATCTCAATTTGCAAAGGTAATGGGAAAATACTGATATATAACAAAACATTCTGGGGCTGGCCAAATAGCCTAGCAGATTAAAGCACCTGCACGCAGGTGCAGGGGAAGGGAGTTCAGTCTCTAGACCTGAAATAATGGTCCCATCCCTGGGTCATGCTGAGATGGCAATTGAGACTGGGAGTGCTGTCGTGTGCCTGTAATCCCAGAGCTTGGGAGGCTGTAAACAGGTGGATCACTATGAGTCATGTCTAATAGTGAGACCCTGAACACCCTGCAGAGCCTTACCTAAAATTAAAAAAAAAAAATTTTTTTTAAATTCTGTATCAAGAATGCTATGTGAAAGTGATACCTTGGTGTCAACTTCCTCTCTATCTGACCCCAAGTTAGTAATTACCCTTCCTAAGTTTTCCAGTTTCCTAAACATAAAATAGTGGCATAACCTGTGTGGTAGGTGCATGGACAGTCACAAATGAAGCAATATTTGTAAAGCTGTAATCCTCATTAATAACTTAAAGGAACAGGCATCACAGCAAGCACTGTATTGATCACAGTACATTGCCATCATCGATATCATCCGAATTTTCACCCCCTGAAGAGCCACGTGTAGTGCCTGGGACAGTGCTGAAATGAAGGCAGCTAGACAGGTTCCTATGTGGAGACAAGATGGGAAAATGAGCTCCTGAAGGCTTGCTCCCGGAAGTAGACTTTCCCACAAAGAGGAATGGAAATTGTGCTCCCCGTGCTGCTCCTGCACCTTAGAGACCTTAGGCTCTCCCAGAAAGTCAGGAATCAAAGAACCAGTGACCCAAAAGCACATGATGGCTAGTCCCTCAACTTAAGATCTAAGCAAGCATTCCAAAAGCACTCAAAGACAATGTGTTTTAGGGCACACTACCAGACTAGAATTTGCTCATCCTTTTCTTTTGTGAGGGGAGGTGTTGTTTTGTTTTGTGGAATAGAACTAATCTCTATGTAGTTCAGGATGGTTACGAACTTACTATGTAGCCCAGGATGGCATTGAATTTGTAGTGACCCTCCAGCCTTAGTTTCTCGACTGCTGAGATTACATGTACCATCATTCCAATCTCTCTCATTCTACCTGAATAGCTAAATAAACAGAAAAAAAACATAAAATCCATAGTAAGGCTTTTGTTTTCCAACATGCCAACATTAAAGCAGGAAGCTCCTGCCCTTCCCAAAGCTGAAGCCAAAGCAAAGCTTTGAAGGCCAAGAGGGAAATCCTGAAAGGAATCCATAGCCTAAAAATGAAAGGAGAGGAGGAAGAGGAAGAGGAGATGCAGAAGAAGAATCAGAAAGAGGAGGAGGAAGAGAAGGAGGAAGACCTACATGTAACACTTTTGCTACCTCAAGCGCCCTCAGAAGAATGCCCTCAAGAGAAGCAAGCTAGACCACTATGCCTTCATCAAGTTGCTCAGACCACAGAGTCAACCAGGAAGAAGACAGAGGACAACAACACACTTATGTTCATTTTGAACATCAAGACCAGCAGGCTATGAAGAAACTTTATGACATTTTCATGGCCAAGTTCAAATACCCTGATCAGACCTAATAGAAGAAAGAAGGCATGTGTTTGACTTGTTCTTGATTATGATGCTTGGAATGTTGCTCACAAAATTGGGATCATCTATACTGAGTCCAGCCGGCTATCTCTAACTACACATTATTTTGTGTAGGATGAACAGTGGTTACCCTAAGATGTCCATCTCCTAATTCTCAGAACTTTCAGATATGTTGCTGGCTTACATGATAAAAGTCTGCAGACTACTGCATGAAAGACTTGAAACACAGAGCCTCAATGATCCAGGTGATCTCATTCCTAGGGATCTTATAAGAGGGAAACAAGAGGATCACAGTTAGCAGCAGGAAGTGCAGTCATAGAAGAAATTGGAATGACACAGGGACCAGGCACAGGATGTATGAGGCCTCTAGAAGCTAGGAAGAATGAACAAATGAGCATCCTCTTAGCATCCCCTCCAAAACCTTGGCTGAAAGCCAGTGAGCCCAATACTGAAATTCTGACTTCTAGAACTACAATACAATAAATTCATGTTGCTTTAAGTTACTAATTTTGTGTACTTCATGAAAACAGAAGCAGGAAACTGAAGCAGTTTCCTTAAATTAGTTTTTAAGAGAAAAGAAAGTGTTGGGGCTGGGGAAATAGCTCAGTAGAGTAAATGCTTGCCTGGTAAGCACAAGGGCCTGAGTTCAATCCCCGGTTCTGAAAAAAAAAGACAGACAGAGAGAGAGAGAGAGAGAGAGAGAGAGAGAGAGAGAGAAAAGAAAGTGATTATGTAGCACTATAAGTGTATAATCATGTAGGACAAGCGTTTGTGGAGAGAAGAAAAAGACAAATGCAAAAAGAAAAGGTATCAGTAAAATATCTCTTCTATGATGTAAGCAAAAGTGAAGTCTACATGAACATCACAGCAAAGTATTTAGAAATGAATATAAAACTGTAGTGAATAGGGAAGGGAGGGATCCAGAAGGCCTAAGAAAGAAAGCAATCAGCCGGGTGTGGTGGCGCACGACTGTAATCCCAGCCCTTGGGAGGCTGAGGCAGGAGGATCGATGTGAGTTCGACACCAGCCTGGGCTACAAAAATGAGCTCAAGGCCAGCCTGAACTGCACAGCGAGACCCTGTCTCAAAAAGACCAAAAAAAAAAAAAAAAAGCAGTCAGTTTTTATAAAGCAAAACTTAATGTTAGTTCCACACAAATGAAGAAAAGATACTGCAGAAAAGAGTTCCACTGCATAATATAAGCAGTGCCCACAGAATGAATAATAAAAGACAGACAGATAAAAATAGTAAAATGAGGCCCAGGTGATAGCTCAGCAGTCTAAGTGCCTGTCTGGCAAACTCAAGGACCCTGGTTGGATCCCTGTACCACCTGCTGTGCTGGCCCCGCACTGAGCCTGCCACCAAAACCGGGCATAGTGGCACATTTCTAAAAAAAAAAGAAAAAAGAAAAAGAAAAAAAGCTGGTGTTTCAGTTAAAGGCCCTGAAAAATATAGTGCATGTTAGTTTAACTATTTCCTGATACAATCTAGAGGTGGAGTTAGTTCTCCTTCTTGGTATATCATTCTATTTTTTTTCTGAAACTTTTCCTTCTGGACTATAACCCCTGTCAATTTTGAACAGACTCTGTTTGAGCCATGTGAATTACATTTACTCTATTCAATAAAATTCACACTGATTTAATAAAAACTGGACACATTTTGTGCTTCATGTTATCAACTTCTATCTTTTGACTCCAGCAAAATGCAGAAACACTTGAGTTTGCTACTCCTGTGTCATGAAAGGTGAGCCATACCCCACCCCTTTTCTTCTGAATGCATTACTAGAGTCCTGACCTTTCTAGTTTATCTGGGAACTGAAATATGTAACATTTCCACTGTAAGCCAGGGATCATCTTTCCTCCTTTGTTTATTTCTTTAATTTTCTTAAAATCCTTTTAGAGTCTTAGTTTATTTTTGGCCTAAAGAGGGGTAAATCAGATTCCCTTGATTTGATGAAAATATAAAAGAATCTTAATAGGGGCATATAATTTGATCATGTCTACCTGCAAAATTGCAGAGTCTGCAGAAAATGTGGAATCCTTAGCAACGTGCCAATTTTCCTTTCAAATTTGTTTCTATAAAGTGGGGAAAAATTTTGATGTTATTTTGATGCATGCTCCCTGATTTGATCACATTCGTTGGATAATTGATAATTATTAGCAATGGGAGCTTGAAATTTGTGTCCTCATGTGATTTTATTCTGCCCATACACCCTGGCCTTAACACAGAAATTTTACTTCTCCATTTTACAAGGAAAGGACAGGGGATTCTGCGAGTTTGTTCATTAATATACAAAGCGGCACTGGGACACAAAAGGGCGGGGCCAGGACTCCTCCTCCAAAGGCAGCCTGCTGCTGCCAGCCAGTCACAAACCAAGACATGTACAGCTTTCACAGTGCTCCCTGCTGCGTGCAAGGATCTATGGAATTGTTTTCTTCGTGTACGTTCTCTAATTATAGGTGCTGGGGTATAATAATTTTCACCTTGCCAATTCTCCTAAGTTGTTTCTTTTTTCTGTGTAGCAATTTTCACAGATTCATTTCTCCAGTGATTCTCATGTTTTTAAACTTCGCCGAGGCTCTCTGCTACCTGTTCAAAGACATAGTGTCCAAATGATGTGAAACAAAGCACTCTGAACCTACTCACTTTGAAAAAGAAGTTCACACTTGGCAGATTGGCTTCTGTTACACAGAAGCATTTACTTTGGATAACTTGCTGTTTCCCACTGTAAAATAACCTCCTGGCATCATCTTGATGAAGTCTGTCAGCGCCTTCATTATATCCATTCATTTTGTTTCATTTTATTTTGAAGAGAATAAAAATACAAAAAATAATGACACAGAATTTCAAAGCAAGAGGACAGAAAATTAACAACAGTTGTTGGATTACATATTGCTATATTCAAAATAGCAGTTCAGCATTCCATTTTTGTGTGCTGTCTCTTCATTTATTATGTCTATAAGGTGTCAGTGGCTACTCAAACACCAGGCATATTAACAAGTAATTGGACAAGCAAACTCCTTGTGTGCACTGGCTTATACACTAACAGAACGAACTAAGCCAGTAAATTACATAGAAGATAGAAGATGGTACCTGTGAAGAAGAAATAGGAAGTCAAAGAAAGAGCACCAGAAGCGGGTAAAAGTCCAGAGACTGCAATGAGGGGAGGTCTGACTCTAATGGCTTGAGGTGTGTGTGGTAGTTGGTACATTGTGTCAACTTGAGGAACCTTGACTGGATCAGCTCCCCTGGTTATTTCCGGGCTGTGGGGGCCCCATCCCACAGGATGAGGAAGGTCTGCCCTGGAACGTGATTGGTCCCACCCTGGAGTGTGATTGGTTCCACCCTAGGGCCAGATGGGGCACCTCAGAGTGACTCAGCACAAAAAGTACATTAAAAGGATTTGAGGACGACTTTGCTACAGCTCTGGTCCTCTCGGCTCCCTTGGAGAAGTCCTGGCCTTTGGAGGAACTTGATCTACACATCTGTGCCAGTTCGGAGGAGATAGGATCTTCACAGTGGACCCTGGGCATAGAAGGAAGAGAGAGGCTTGATGGATGCCACAGCTGCTGTTTTGCCTCTACTCTTCATTGTTTTCTGCCACCAAGAACTGCAGTCATTTGCCCTGGAGCCAGTGGAGTATGAACTGAAACTTCCACAAACTGTAAGCTAAATAAACCTTTCCTTCCTTCATTTGTGTGCCAGGTATTTGTCCCAGCCACAAGTAAAAAGTAACTAAGGCAATGTGTAGAAGGACAGAGGGGCATTTATAGATATGAATCAGTGGTCACATTTCATCACACGGTGAGAAAACGTCAGGCAGTAGGAGTGGGTGAAGATCTGGGAAGTATTGTAGCAGGGGTCACCCACAACATCTGGCCTGTTTTCTGGGTTCCTGGACTTCACCTGCCAACCATACCCAGGGGATTGGCTCTGTTGCAGCCTCATCAGGCTGTTACGTGTCTTGTGTCTGTGATACACTTGAAGCACAAAACTCTATTTGAGTATTATCAGTTTAATTCTTAGTGAACTTCCCACAATGTATCTAATTCTCTCCTGAGTGGTGTAGCTAAATATGCAATGGCTCCCACAGATGAGTTCCAGTCTTTATTTTCCATACACACATTATCTTCTTTACTCCTTGTAATTATTCTCTGATGTTTATGTTGTTTTCTTTTTACTAATGAGGACACAAAGGCTCAACTAGATGAGGGAACTGCCCGCCCCAGGTTAAAAGGGCAAGAAATAACTCATGCTAATTCACACATGGATCCTACTTGACTGTGCCAACATTTATTCAATAAAGTTGGTTGCATCAGGCATGGCGGGGGGAACCCTTAAATGAATCAAGTTTGCACTGAGGCCTAGAGGCTTGGGGTTACTTCTCCAGTGACTCAAAGTCAGGAGCAGCTTGCGCTAGAAATCAAATGTCCTTGCACCCGTATGGGTCACTTTTCCTCTAAACCAAGGAAAGGATGCTAAGAGAAAACTTTAGGAAACTGAACGTTTTTTCATATCATTGTTCACTGGAGAAATGGAAATTAAAACAACACTGAAGGGCTGGCAAGATAGCTCAGCAGTCTAGAGCAACTTCGCAGGCAACCGTAGGCAGAGACAGGAGACTGTGGTTCAATCCTGGACACCACATGCCCCACTAGCCCTGCCCTCAGGGCAGACTGAGCTGGCAAAAGGAAAAAAAAAACCGAGATGCCATCTTAATGATGGAAAAAATGACTGAGATCAAGAAGTCAACCAATAACAAATGCTGGAAGGCCCATGGGGAAAAGGAACCCTTCTCCACTGTGTGTGGCCATGTAGAGTGGTACAACTGCTGGAGAAGTAAATGTGGAGATTCCACAAAAATACTTAGAAGTAGAGGTTTCATTTAGCCCAGTTACTCCTCTCCTGGGTATTTTTCCAGAAGAACTGAAAACATCGTATCACAGCAATATATGTGCACCCAAATTTATAGCAGTAAAATTTGTTATAGCTACATCTTATTAACAACCCAAATACCCATAAACTGAGAAATGGATAAAAAATGTGGTGTTTTTACACAATGGAGTATTATTCAACTATAAAAAATAACTTTGAGACTTATATACGTAAATAGATGCAAATAGAAACATACCCATAAGTGAAACAAATCAGACCCTCATGAATAAACATCATATTGTCTCCCTAGTATGAGAACATCAAAGAGTAAATAGGATCTGAAATACACAATAGATACATTGAAAGGGAAGGAAACTGTTCCAAAGGAAAGAATTAGGAAAAAGAGAAAAGAAAAAAGGAGGAAAGAAAAAGAAATATATATGTACATATATGAAAGATAGCTTGGATAATTGTACTGCAGTTTTCTGCCAGTCTATAGAAAGGAGCAGTTAATGTTTAATTTTTTCCCTATGTTCTTTTTAATTTCTTATAGTTTTAGACCAATTTTGCATGCTTATATCTGCTAATCTGAACAGTTAATTAGAAGACAACAACATGCAACATAACCATTGTTGAATTCCTACCCTTGTGTTTAGTGAAATTCTGGATCATTTCTATTTTTTTTTTTTACTATTTTTTCACATTCTCTTTTAAAAATTCAGGAAGTAGCCCTAAGCTCCATCTTTTCTTGATTAGAAAGACCATGACCTTTTGGCAAATGCCATACTTGTTCTTTAAACCTGTTCAGGTGCTATCCACTTGGCAAAGACACTGGTGATGCTGCCAGGGGCTACTATCGTCCGCTCTCTCCAGCCCACTGTCGTCACTTCTTTATACTATCTAGATTTTACCCTGATCTAGAAATCCTCACCACTATCAGATGTAAGACAGAGCTTCTGAGGAGAATCCCCCTGTCATCTACCTTCATATTCTCAGTGGCTAAGCTTAGATACATATCAAGCAAATATTCCTAGAAATAATTTTCATAAAGAAAGCTATAATTAATGTAGAATTCTAAGATTTATACTAATAGAAGCAAATAGAACTTTAATGGATATAGCTGTTCATTGGTTTTATTCAATTATTGTATGTAATATTTAAACAAAGCCACAGAAACTTGAAAAGAAAACTATTTTCAATGAAGTACCAGTTATATTTTAGAAAACTGATTTTTATGTATTTATTTTATGGAAAAAGGGTAAAATAGAATTTCATAGCAAAATAACCTAAGAATAACAATACTTCTTGCACTGCTCGTTGTGATCTTCAGAGCAGCTGCTCAGAATGCAAGATGTAGGTGTACAAATTTCTCCAACCGATATACTAGAAGCCTTCCTTTTCACTACTAGAGACATTAGTAGTGTAACTGACTTCAGATTTTTTCCCTTTTCCCATTCTCCTCCCTCCTTTGCCGTTTCACCATGATGCAAGAGCCCTTCCCCAACTGCTCACTCTGCCTTCCTGCCATGGAGCCAACCAAGGGAAGACTGAAAACCATGAACCAGAATAAAGTCTTCTGCCAATAAGTTGTGGTTGCCAGTGTTGTGACCCAGTGACGGCAAGGTGACCAAGCCAGAATGTTACTCCACTGAGCAATCCTTGCGAGAGTGCTCGCAAGATTAGCCCTCAAGATTATTGAGGTTATTGGTCTATATTTTGTTCATATGCATAGCGCCTATCATATTATCAGCATTGGTCACTTTTTTTACTTTGAAGTACAAATAGATATATAAATAGAAATTGACTCACATTTAAGCTCAATTTTAGAAGAAATTTCAATATCAAATTTTATCTAAATTAAAGATAGGAAAAGATGGGCGGGGGAGGTAGCTGAGTGGTCTAAGCACCTGTCTGTCATGCCCAAGGCCTGGGTTCAATTCCCAGTACCACATGCCATGCAGGCCACCCAAACAGGCATGGTGGCACATGCCTGTAATCCCATTGTTGGGGAGGTTGAGACAGGAAGATCACTTAGAGTCTGAGCTGTGTAGGTAGACCCTGCACAAAATAAATAAATGAATAAATAAATAAATTACAAAAAAAAAGTTTGAAGGTGAGGGAAGAAATTATTCCCAATGAGCAGCCTTGGATGAGCTGAAAAAGATTTATAATGGTTAATTTAAATAAAAATCAGTAAGAGGCATTAGTGGGACTGTTCTCCAGGATCCTAGGTCTACATAGTATTATTTCAGTGACTGCTATCAGAGTTTACTATGGAAGTATGAAGTGATGGATTTGGAGGAAGCTAACAAGCATTCAGAGAAAAATGTCCTTTATCAGCACCACTATTTCTCCCATCTACCCCTTTCACTAAACATAATCAATATAAAGATCCTACCAAAAAAGGCAAGAACAGAGCAACCCCACACCACTATTCCTCCCAGAAAGTTTTTATCTCCAGATCAGTGTAGCTCTGTCTCTACAGGCAATCAGAACAGCAAAAGATGCCCCCCATAGTACCAAAGACTCCTTAATTCTTATATTAAGTGAGATTTAATTTTCATGTGCTTTCGCCTCTAATTTTGAATAGGGATAATTGAGATGTTCACTGTGCATTTATCCTGAGGCATTCAAAACACAAAGCTTTTGAAAAATTATTCAATTTTCTAAATTGCACCCTGCATTTATGAAATCCCTCCAGGAAATTAGATTGAATTTTAGACCTCCCATTAGACTACATAAAATCTAAAACAAATAAATCAAGAAAGCTTATAAGACTTATATATGCCACTGTGCTTTAAAAAGATAGGCTGTTTTTTTTTCTTTTCCGAATGTCAACATAATGGGAAGCACATCAAATGTCCCATGTCTAATATTGAAACTGCAAATCTGAGAGCATATTGATAAAGGCCAATGAAGTTCTTCACTATGACATCTTAATGTACTTTACACATGTATGGATGGCCTAGAGCAACCAGAAAGCGAACTCTCCGTGATTACATGATGCTTCACTTCCTTTCTTCAGCCTACCCCATTTAAGAAATACCAGTCCTTGGGCATGGTGGTGCAGTCTCTTAGAAGACTGCAAACAGGCGGATCACTATGAGTCCGATCTAGTAGGGAGACCCTGAACACCCTGTAGAGCCTTCCCTAACATACAAAAAATAAAAAGACAGGAAGGAAGGAAGGAAGAAAGGAAGGAAAAGAAGAAAGAAAGAAAGAGAGAGAGAGAGAGAGAGAGAGAGAGAGAGAGAGAGAGAGAGAGAGAGAGAGAAAGACCAGTCTTTACTTAGGTCACTTAAACATGTCTTGCTTTTGTTTTTGTGAAGAAAAGATTATTGTGAACTGGATCTGTCTTATATAAGAAGGTAATATATAATTCAGTGTTCCTGGGCTGGGGAGCCAGCTCACAGTCTAAGTGCCTGCCTGTCAAACAGAAGGAACCTAGGTCGATCTCTGGTACCATATGCCATGCAGGTCCCAGAAGCCTAGGTGTACTATGCCAGCCCTGAAACCAGGTATGGTGGCTCACACCTGTAATCCCAGTGCTGAGCAGGCTGAGACAGGAGGGCCACTGTGAGTCTGAATTGTGTCGTGAACCCTTTATCAAAAATAAAATAAAATAAGAAATAAATTTAAAATCCAATATTCCTTTGACACTGCTTAATGTTGAAGTGTTACAGAAAGTCCAAGTGTATTTACTCTATGGAAATAAGAATAACAGTGAAGAGTCTTACAGTTAAGTGAAAGTGTAGTGTACTATTGATAACTCCAAATTTTCACTTGAGGAAAAAAGCTTGCTAGAGAGGCCGGTATTCTGCTGATAACATGCTTTACTCTTCCTCTTACTCTGGTGAACCTGCAATCGCCTTCCATTATGATCAGCCAACACATCCTGCAGCCCGCTGCAGAGCACATCTGTACATTGCTTTGCTTTACTCTCACGACGCCTTTGTGAGACAGAGAGGATGGTCTCTCCTCCCACCTCATGAATGAGAAAACAGCTCAGACACCATGAATAATTCACTCCGAGGCAGTGTAGAGCTTCAGCCTGAGCTAAAGTCTGACTCCTAAGCCTCATACTCCTTTTTACCAGCAGACACAGGCCTATTCTCATTTATTTAACTGGAATTCCTTGTATTAAGGTGTGAAGGACAAAGTGATAAAATCCTGTTAATTGCACGGACTTGAATCAGACTAGGCTAAGCTTCTAGATTCGTCATTTAGGAGCCTTTTAGCTTCAAGGGATCTGAGTGTCTTTCCTGCATGTCAGTTGCCTCTTCTACAAAGGGAGGATTAAAGAAATAACACTTACCTCAGTGAGTTTGGTAACCAAAGAAGATAGTTCATACAATGTCCTTACCTCAGTACTGGCACCACGACTGTAAATGGAGATAAATACACTGGCGCTTTTGCCCTCAAAACTGCTGATATGCTGAGTGACGCAAAGTAATTGAAAATAACACCGTGAGAGCAGAAAGGAGCAATCCTTCGGTCCAGTGAGAACGTGGACATTGTTGAGCAGGAAGATGCATCTCAGTGGACCTTGAACATTGGTTTATCCCAAGAAGAGACTTGAAAGCTAGAGGTAGAAGAACACAACGCTTAGTCAGTGCACAACAACAACTGCACCTGTGCCAAGAGTGTGTTCCATACTGGAGCCCAAAGGGAGGCCAGCCTAGGCAAATGCACTGCCATTTTGTATGCACAATCAAGGAATCCATTCTTTTCTAGATGATGCAGAAGAACCTCTGAAGAGTTTTAAGAGTCTTGAGCTCTCAGGCGGGCTGTGAAAGTAAAATACGACAATATTCAACAAGGAAACTACAACAGTCGAGAAGCTCAATAGAGGGGCCATGGAAAGAGTCATATGGAACAGGAGCATAAGGGAGCTTGAGTGCCGGGGCGTGGTGGACGGCGGTGCAGAGCAAGGGGTTGTCTCTCCTCACACATGGCACGTGCAGTGGACTGGTGTTAGAACACTAGGCACAAGAGGCAAAGGAAAGGAAAAAAGGACTCTGAAAGATGGCATTTGAGCTGAGAGTACAGCAGAGGCAGAGAGAAAGAGGTGAGAGAGTCTGAGCTTTGCAGAGCGTGCGCTGAGCTCCCACGGGAGCAGGCTTCACGTGAAACCGGTCAGGCTCACAACAGCAAGGTGGAAACAGGCAGAGCTAGGAGACTGCCGCTCGGGACTGACTCCACCACACAGTGCTAACCAACTGGAGAGAAATCTCCAGGGCTGAGAAGGGAAGCAGTTTAGATAAATAAAACCACCAAACTACAGAGGGAGAAGAATTGGGAAAAAATATTGTACGTGAAGAATAGGAAAGAGCCACAGAAAAGACGAGAGAAAACAAAGCGGGCACGTCAGTAAGGATTACAAAGCCCAGAAACAGGATGCTGTGAGCAGCACAGCTCTGTCATAAACATGGAAGAGCTGGTCGCATGGGTCACCAGCACAGGATGCTGAGGCGCGGGTCAACAATAGAAAGCACATACTAACCAAAGAAAATAAGAACTCAGTGGTCGAACTACTCTGGAAAACACTTTCCATGGCTTTTCATAATTTTAAATATAGGGATTCTATGTGAATCAGCAATTGTGCTTCCATGGATAGATACCTATCCACACAATTCATGTCTGCACATAAAAAAATATTCTACATAAAGTCTTATACATGACTTGTATGGAAACTCATACTGAAACAGCATTATTCATGCTAGCCGAAAATCACTCACACATCCATCACTTGATGAACATAAAGACAAGCATATATATCTTTACAATGAAATCTTCGGTGGCATTAAACTGCTGATAGATAGTACGGCGTGGAGTAAAACCCGAAAACCCTGTGCTGGAGAGAAAGTGTCACCAAAGACCACAGAGGCAGTGAATCCGCTTATGCAGCCACGTGTCACTGAACACTGGGGCTTGGCTCTGAGAAATGTGTCAGGCAGTGATTTCATCGCTGCGCCAGGACCATGGGGGACACTTCTGCAGCCTGTGCAGGACAGCGCGGGGTGCATTGTACGGATCTTTGGCTGCCAACTCGCATGTCGTGTTAGTACACTGGGTACTGAACGTGCGTAGAATTCAGTGGTAGGTGCTTGAATTACTGTGCCTTGAAACATATCATACAGCGAATGAAACAAGCAGTAGGAATCTTTCAGATCCATCAAAATTATATGAGATAAGCATTCTTATGTGTAAGTTAATAAGATAATTTCTATTAAGTTCTCTGAATCCAACCCATTTTGATGTTTCTGTTTTGAAACTGATTTAGGTTTTATTTATTTATTTTGCTTAAAATTCATGAGTATCTCAAACTATTTTATGATTGTGGGAAACCTCTCTCTCAATGGCCTTTGTAAAGGAATAGATGCTTCTGAGCACCTCAGAAAATTTCCTTCTTGATCCCCCCTGCCATCATACAGTCGTATTTCATGTTTCTCAGAGACAGTAGAGAGGATTTTTGATCATTGCTAAATGGTTAAGTACTATCCATTTTCAAATCTCTGAAATACCACATCCTGAGTTGCCTAAGACTTAAGATTAACGTGCTGGGTAAATCTCTGTGAGCAGGAGGGGGAACCTACTGCAATCCGTGAGCTGAATGGACTCAGTGCAACACATCTTTACTGAATACCTGCTTTGGGTTGGAATCGAGGTCTTTATTCTGAAGGAAACTTCTCCGTGACATAAATGACGGAATGATAGCATCTACAAATATTTATGTGTCATATTATACCTACTCTCCCATTTAATTACAGAAATAAAACTGTGATGCAAATATTAATATCTTCACATTTAGAGATGAGAAAAATATTGAAGTCACAACGGAATAATAAACTTCCCAAGAACTTCAGAGTCAATAGATAAATAGAACCTGGATTCAAACTCAAGTCTGTCGAGGTTCAAATGTTTAACCAGGTCATGATAATGACTTTAAAAACCAGAGCACGGGGCTGGGGAAATAGTTCAGTAGAATAAGCACTTGCCTGGCAAACTCAAGGACCTGAGTTCAATCCCCAGTCCCACAAAACAAAAACAAAACAAACAAACAACAACAACAAAAAAAAAAAAACCGGAGCAAAGTCACATGCAAAGGCACGCCATGAAAAGGTGGAGCGAGAGATTGGGGAGACGCTGCCACAGGCTCAGGAATGTCTGGAACAGCTAGAGGTGGAGGGGATGCGGAAGGAGCCCTGCCTAGAGTGGGTGGACGTAAGTGGTGAGTGGGCCCAGCTCACACCCTGACATCCGACTTCCAGCTACCAGAACATGGAAAACCTATATTTCTGCTGCTTTTTAACTTTTCACACTTGTGATAAGTTGTAACAGCAGCCCCACAGAATTGGTAGTGTTGTTATCAGAACTGGAACCACTGGAAAGGCATCCAGAGGGAGCTCGAATTTCAAAGGGCCAGGTCATGGCGGAAGAAGCCGCTAGCGCATGAGAAGACCCTGACTTCTGTCTTCCTGCCTGAGTCTCTCAGCTCAGCACCTCTGCTGCTGGCTGATGTCAGGGAGAAGCTGGGGTAGCAACATGGGGACACAGCCTTCAGAGGCTGCCCCCCCACACACACACACACACTCTGAGCAGAGCTGCAAAGGGTGAGGAAGGTATGTGAGGGCCAGAGGCTCCAGCAGGCACACTGCAGAAGCCCACTGGGAAGGAACGCTTGGTAGGTCAGGGCATTTCACAGGAAACTCAACATCTAAACTTAATGTACACAGTGAAAGAGAAAAAACACCTCCAGTGGGAGCAGAGAGCTTATGCAAAGTCAGACTCATGACTAGCACAAATCTCCTTCCCTCTGCTTTGATGTTTCCAGTCTCCATTGTAAGAAAAACTTATGGGCAGGGTCTGATAGTTAGGAGCAGGAGCCAGCCTGCTAATTGGTTTATTTCGGGTCTAATTGCAAGATTTAGCTATCTTGGATTCAGGCCAGGGAAGGAGGAGGAAATCTCACAGAAGATGTCAGGCTTTGGTTACATGCTTCAAATCAGTGTTTACAGAGAAGGTTCTGCTAGGCTGTGTTAAGTAATTGCCAGTCTATAATAAAGTACTACTATGGCTCCTGCTTGGTCTTTCCCAGGTGGATATGTACAGTCTATCGCTTACATGCAAGGTGCCTCAGTGCAGGTGACTTAGGGAGCAAGATTTTCAATCCTTTACCTTCCCCCTCTAAGGAGTTCATTTGATTCATTTCTAGATGCATATCCATTACACCGTTGAACAATGTTTCTGCCATTCTGGGCGTGAGATACAGGCCTAGAAGGCATCAGACAACAATTTCAAACATGCATTTGGGGGAGCCGCCCACTTGAAGATGCAGCGGGAACTGAGGACAGAGGGTCCCAGAACCTCCAGAGACACTTGGCCATTTCTCCTAGGATGCTCTGTTCCGTTCAAGATTCATCAGGAATCTGCAGACAACTGCATGGGCTCTAAGTGCAACTTAATCTTTGAGCATGCAATCACTCTTTCCTGTAATACCCATTTCACATCTTAGAATGGATTTGGCAGCAGTGACGCTGCAAATCCATCACAGCTGGGACACATCTTTATTTTAATCCACCAATTCCACCTAGATTTCAACAACAGAGCAGAGGGGAAAAGGTGTTCTTCTCTCTGCTGGATTGCGCCTCTTACAAGTGTAACTCAACCATTAAAAGCTCTGACTTATATTTCTTGTGTATTTTTATCTTTCTAATCCTTGGTCAAACAAAAATATCATGACAGCTTCTCTTTTAGCTCCTGCCTTGGGTGACCTTGAAAGGCTAAAAAAGGATTTTTTTTTCTTGCCTTGAGGTCTTGGAGGAAGAGGAGGAAAATGCTATTTGTGGACCCCCCAGTGTTGGACAGCTACAAACGAAGGCAGAGCTCCCCCAGAGACAAGGCTGCATCTAGGCAGACACCGGCAGAGCTGCAGCACTGCGCAGAAATGACTGATATACTGCAGATAAAATGCTAATCAACCTGTCTGCTGGGCAGCGGGCGGCTCAAGGAGGAAACCTCGCCTTTTACTGGAAGCACACTACCCTCCTGTTCACACCCCCGAAGTGCCTGTCATTCCTTCATGAAAAGATCAAATAAAGGACGGCTCTCAGTGACAGAGTTCTGTCCTAGAGCAAGATTTACCAGTTTCTAAGGACAGACTCAGCTTTAAAGACTTACATAGGATAAGACAGTTTTCCTTTTACTGATTCATTGCAAAGGATTGTATAAAACAACCCAAGCAAATGAAGACACTTAACTATTTTCCAGCAATTGGAAGGATGATGATAGATTTAAATCTACAATTCTGTGAAAACTATGAGCGTAAAGGTAAAAAAAAGGAATTCATAGAGCATTGAGTCTAATGTCATAATCGCTCCCTAGCAGAGAATTTCCTTTAGAACGTTCCTGGAAATTTTGGGGTTAGTAGGTGCAGGCCCAAAAAGCCCACCAGCTGTCATGGCAGCTCACCTCCTTAATTAGCAGCAGTTTCCTTCCGTAGCAACCTCCAGCACTCCTCAGCTGTCTCTCCTCATCTTGTGCTCACACTCCCAGCTGCTGTTCTGTTAGTCCCACCTGCACTGGAGACAGCTGCCCCCATGTTCCCAGAACACTTCCAATCCTGCAGAATCCCGGCATCCAGCCTTGACGCTGCACCATGGCAATGCATCCCACTGTGAGATCGGTGCATACGGGGCTGTCCTGTGATACTGCACCTGTCCAACACATGTGAACAGTTCCTTGTAACAGTTTCTGAAATCTGAGCCTCACAATGAGAGTGCGCCTTAAATATTCTTCATTGGTGTCTTTGCTAAGAAAGATACAGAACCTATACTTCTCAGACATGAGTATTTCCTCTTTCAACAAATATCTAAGTAGCAAGCACCCAATATCACTGAAAGAATAAGACCTGGGCTCGAGTCCGGGCATATTCACAACATAACCAAAGCAGACCTTCAGAGAGCGAATCCTGGCCTCAGCCACGGTCTCCACCTTGTCTCTCCAAAGACAAGGGCACACCAAGTTCCACATTGGGGACGTGTAGGGAGCTGCTAATCCGTGTTGCAGTGGCTCACTTTTAAATAGGGACTTACACTGGATAATCGTCACACAGCTGGAGGATAGCGCAGGCTGACACACGGAAACCATCCGACAGAAGTGCAATGGTGAAGACATAGAGATAAAACAGGGAGACTGAGCTTTAAAGTCTATATAAATATCCATGAAGATATTGCATCACTATAAATAGCCATGAAGATACAAAAGATACATTCATGGAGTAAAAACAGCTTCAAAGATCACTACTAGGAGAACAAGCAAAAGGTGATGCTATGAATTAAAAAATGAAAAAAAAAAGTAACTTAAAATTTCCCAGAAAGTATGATGAAAACTAAAAAGAAAAAAAAGAAAATTGGGAAGAAAAGATAAAAAAATTAGAAAAACTTTACACAGTGTTCAACATTCAAATATAGTAAGCAAGGGCTGGCCAGATAGTTCAGTGGACTAAATCACCTGTTTAGGCACAGCACATCAGCCAGGGTTCAATCCCTGGCATGTCCTGCTGGCCCCACCCCTGGGGTGCACTGAGACTGTGATCTAGACTGGACATGGTGACACACTCCCGTAATCCCAGCACTCGGGAGGCTGGAAACAAGAGAATCGCTATGAGTTGTATCTACATAGTAAGATCCTGTAGACTCTGCCCTAAAATAAGGTAACATGGAGAATATAGTAAATTAGAAGTTAGACATCCCATGCCTTGAGAATAGTTTCTTCTCAGAGTCACAGGATGAGTTACCCAAGGAAAGGGCCATATTTCATGCTCCCTGCAGTGGCTTAGCAGAAGCACGACTGCAGAACTCCAGCCAGTAAAAAATAGGAAAAGACTCTAAAAAGGCTTCAAAATCAGATGGTGTGGGATTACTAGTGACAACACTGGTTGACATGAGGTCATGAGATAATGTTTCTTTTTTTTTTTTTTTTTTTTAATTATTTTATTTATTTATTTATTTTCTTGTTTCAGAACCTTTGTTTGTTTATTCACTCATTTTTATGGCCGGCTCAGCCCGCCCTGAGGGCAGGGCTGGTGCAGCATGTGGTGCCGGGGATTGAACCGCGGTCCCTGAAGCCGCCCAAGCTTTCCCAAGCAGGCGCTTTAGACCACTGAGCCATCCCGCCGGGCCCGAGATAATGTTTCCATAAAGCAAATTACCTCCACCGTGCACTTTGGTTCAGCCATACATTTAGCTGGGTCCAAAGGTAGAAAAACGACTACACTCAGTCTCTGCCCTCTTCAAGCCAAAGTTCAAAATGCGAGATTCAGAGATAGATGATTTTTACCACACAAGAGGGAAGCGAGGTGAGCTCCAGGAGTCTGGTGGGTGGATATGCCAGTACGGTGGCTGTGTGTAGAGGAAAGGAAGGCCAGAACGCCACCACTCTGGGGCCTTGATTGTTCTAAACAGACAGTCTTGGGCAAATGCGTAATAACTATGATCATATTAAAACAGGATTTATACGTGGATGATGAGAAAAGTCAGGTATAAATTTGTGATGAGAACATAAAGCTAGTCAAATGAGAAAATGATAACCATTCATACAAGGAAGAACTCCAAAATTTTGATGAGAAAGGAAAAGCAGCTATGGTACCAGGCAGGAATCGGCTCACATCCACGTATAGAGCAACGACAAATGGTGCGCACTGCGTTTCCGATGCACGCTCTTACACCAGCCAGGCAACAGCACCGCTCCCACCTGAAGCACAGAGGCTCTGGATCAGCCTGACTGAATCGGGTGGTGGTGACTGGCAGCCTCAGCCCAGGTCCTTCTGGTGCTGGCCAAGTTCTAGAATAGGCAAAGCCTCAGCACGTACGCAGTAGAGACTGACTGCTTGAACAGTCACAAAGGGGATGCCAGATGGGAGGTTCAGTAACTGACACAACCTCAAAAGCGAATTGTTGTTAAAATTAAGAAATTCAGTTGAACCATGATTGTGACAGATACAGCGAGTGAGTGAGAAAGGGTGCCTCAGAAGAATTAATGCGAATAGTTATTGTCACAACCTCCCTAGTAGGATAGGCAAAGACTTACACAAGTAGGATGTAAACTACATACATATTTCCACTGATCAAGATGAAAACTACATTATAAAAAGAGCAATGACATGCTCAGTCGGATTATCAGGCACACTGAAATTAAGAATGTGCTCCCTTCAAAAATCATGAGGACTATCTGATCTAAAAAAAGAAAAAGAGATATCTTACAAGAAATATTATTTTCACATACAATGTTTAAAAATCATATGTACATTGCAAGCAGGCACAGGGGTTGGGGGTTTGATCCCCAGCCTTGCCGTGCTGGCCCCACCCCTGGGGCACACTGAGACAGCAATTGAGACTGGGTGTGGTGGTGCGTCGCTGTAATCCCAGGTCTTGGGAGGCTGCAAACAGACGGATCACTATGAGTCCAATCTAGTAGTGAGACCCTGAACACTTTGTAGACCCTTCCCCAAAATTAAAAGTAAATAAATAAATAAATAAAATCATACATACATCATAAACTATGGATTCATGTTCCAACATTCAATTAAAATTGATTACTAACTAACTGTCAATCCTTAGGTAGGTCAGCTTAGGGAAAGTGTGATATTATGAGTTTAATTACTTGGAGTAGCATGTCACATTCCTACACTAATACACACGTACATACACATGTACAAACATAAATATACTAGCTCACTTGATTTGCATAATAAGTTTCAGAAAAGTTGTACCTCCCTTCATCAAAGATGAAGAAATCCAGACATAAGAAAGTTACTGAAGAAGTCGGGCATGGTGGAGCATGCCTGTAATCTGAGCACTTGGGAAGCTGAGGCAGGAGGATTGGTATGAGTCTGAGACCAGCCTGGACTACAAAAGTGAGTTCAAGGCCAGCCTGAACTGCATAGCGAGACCCTATCTCAAAAAGACAAAAAAAAAAAAAAAAACATATAAATAAATAAAAATAAAAATGTTACTGAAGTTCCTTAATATCACACAGCCTGTGGCTCTACCATCCCTGACCCCCTCTTAAGCTGAATTTAGATTAAAATCATTTCCCCTTCAACTAGTCAGATGTCTGCAGCGTTTGCATACAATTCATTACCAAAAGCAAAGACCCTATTGTTCTGCTTGAATATGAGAAGAAGCTGAGCCAACTAAAATGAAAGGAGGAACTCTATCATCTCCTATGTAATTTTTTAGCGAACAAAGTAATATTAATTATCAAAATGTCAGAGCTAGTTTGCTAGCTAGTGGAGATCTCTTTTTTCTGATGAAAATAATCAGGCTCAATTCTAGATATCTAAAATGAATGAAGGAATATCCAATGCTTTACATTCTTTCATCTTATTTGCTGGAATTCGGCTGTGTTTCTCCCAACACTGTGAACACAGAGCCCTTCCTAATTCAGTCTGAAGTCTTTTGGGTCCCCCCAGGAGTCCTGTCTCACTCAGCAGACAGGCCTGACTGTCAATAGTGCAACATGCTTGAGGATCAGTACTCTTTGTAGGCATTGATTGCCTAGAGAAGCTGAGGATGTTGGGCAGATTCTCAACCTGACTGCTGGAGTTTTATTTAAAAATCAGTATCACCAAGAGGATGTATGTTCAAGTCCCATTCTGGAGCTTACTAAAAGTAGCACATTTTCCCGAGTCAAGAGGCCCGGGTCCCAGGCTTTTCAGGTCCTCTGTCATCCCTAGCACTGGACTGTGGGTCTCTACCCTGTCGATCTCCTCTGCTACTTCCATCTATTCCCCAGAACAATGCCTGTGCTGACCTTGAAGATGTGTCAGCCCCCTGAGCCCTCGGTCAGGCTAAAATGGAGGCAGATGAGCTTCATGGTCCAGATAGACAGCTCCCTGGGAAAAGCTGAGCAACTATGCAATGTGATGTCCAATGGCAATGTGAAGGAATTACTAATGGCATGGCCAGCTGGATGAGGCCTGGCCACCTGAAAATAAGGGTGACTTTGTTATCTGGGTGTGCTTAGATTTTTTTTTTTCTGTTGACGTGAGAGAGAAGTTATAGAATCCTAAAGAAAAAGTAGCTAAATTGTTTCACTGTTTATTTCTTCATAAATGCAAAATCTAACATTATGCAAATTATTCTCAGATCTTTTCCCACCTTTTGCACTAGATCCAGGGATTTCCCCAGCAACCCAGGCTCTGCAGATGCTCAGCGTGGTACACGCTAGGACAGGCAGCAGGGATGGCACCACAGCTGTGCAGGGGAGTGGGGAGCCAGAACCCGGTCCGCCGGGAGGGAGGGCAGGAGGGGAGCGAGGCAAGTGTGCTCAGGTGCTGCCACTTCTCCGAATGAAGAAAAGCACATGTGCAAAACGACCTGGTGTGCATACAGAAGAGTGCACACCATGCGACCGCATAGTTCAGTGGCGTCTCAAAGAGTCACCATCCAGAAGACCACTGCAAAGGACAAAGAGAGGACATCACTCACCCTCAAAAGGTGCTCAGTGAGCAGACCTGTTGGTCACATGACCATGATCTCTCCTTGCCAGGTTAGCATTTCAGCAAACCATTCTTTTTTTTTCTTTTTCTTTTTTTTTTTTTTTTGTGGGACCAGGGTTCGAACTCACGACCTTGCACTTGCCCAGCAGGCACTTGTGCCTCGGAGCTATCTCCCCAGCCCCTTCAGCAAACCATTCTTAATCAGAATTTTCCCTATGTCCTGAAGTAGTCATGCCCAGGCTGGGATGGTCACTGTGTCCTTGGGCTTCACGACAGCTTTAATACTCACATATGAATCCCTTAAGTAATACGCAGGTCCGCAGGACCTACTCCTCACCTTTGCACAATGGAGTCATACAACACATATTTGGAGTCTGGCTTCCTTTGCTTATTAATAATGTTTTTCTTCGAGCTTCTACAGTAGATGGTTAACAGAAATGCATTCGTTTTCTCCAGTGCATCACATTTCCTTACATAAAATATTAAAATGTACCTATTTCTGTGGATGAATATGTATAACTGGATTCTTTTCCTAAGTTGGGCTGTTATGAATAATGCTGCAGGAAAATATTTTACATATATCTCAATTCACCTTAAAAGTCATTGACAGGGCTGGGGATACAGTTCAGTAGCATAGCGCTTGGCTGGCAAAGGTGAGGTCATGAGTTCAAGTCTCAGTGCAAAAGAACAAGAAAAGTCATTAGCAGACAGGCGTACTAAAATGAGAAAGTAGAGCTTAAAGCTGAAGAATACTTTTCAAAAGGAACCTGCAGGGCCTGTGCAGTCCTTTCTTTCATTCATTATGATTGCTGAAAAGGAACTGGAGATTTAAAAACCTTGCATTACTGAAGTAGATTGCCCTACCTGAGTTCTAGAGCTACTGTGCTCCCACTTCCCAGGAATAAGACCTCAAGAAAGGGCCTTGACCTTGATGAGCTTTTACTGCCTTTTATGTATGTAAAATTCAGAAGGGAGTAAAATACTACTGTGTATAGATTATATCAGGCACAAGGCATTTTGTCTTCACACAGATACATGTCTCATCAAGCATTTAAGTAATTATCCACACTTTCTCCTCGTAAAATAGGTATTCAGACTTTTTACTTTACTGTTTCTATTCCCCAAAGTTGTTTGGGGAAATGAATGAAATCAGGTATGCAAAGTCAAATCTCACACATGTTCGTTATAATTGATCTTCCTTCATCACAATCTGTGCATGTTTTCATAAAATAATTTTAGATACCAAGTTCCTTTAATGCATATGTGGTCAATTTAATTTTGTCATCTAATTTAATTACCTCTGATTCTTTTCTTCTGATTTGTTTCCATTTAAAATAAATGCAGGAATAAGAAGACAATATAAACCACCACAATATTACAGACTCTAAACTGAGATTCCGCTCAGTCTCAGGAAATTTCTTTAAAACATCTGTGGTCCTCTGATTAACACAGATAGGATACCTATTTTAAAAGTAACTGCTATTTAAATAAGATTCATGTCCCTGAAAAGTACTGCTTAAGAACTAAATCTACACGGCCTCTACATTTAGGTTCTTAAGAAAAATAAAGAGAAAGCTGTGAAGAACTTTAGTGGATACATTTATATTTTTTCTTCACATTTCAAGTTTGAGACTTTGACACATTATTTAAGTTTGACAAGAAAATGTTTTCCACAGTCCTAATTAATAGGGTCGCCTTGCCCCGGGAGTAAGGTGGAAGCGCTCCACTACAGAGTTCTACGCCTTAGAGTGGGAGGGAGCTGTCACAGGAGTGAGGCGCAGCACGGGCGGCTGAAAAATAATTGCAGAGAGGCTGCTGTTTCGCCACCCAGCCCTGCTGCCTCCCAGCTGTTTCACGGCTCCCATCTTTTGAAGGCCAAGGAGGTATCACGTCTCACTAACAGGCTGCAAACTCTTGAGGGTCGAGATAGTTGACTCACAGTCAGAGGAAAAGAAATAAATGCATGGTAGCCACTGTAATGGAAAAATATTTACTGACTGTGAACTGTGTACTACATCAATGTGAAACAGAAGGTTCGCACGCATGGGTCCGCTGTCACGATGCAGTATCTCCCGGTTTTCACTGCACATTGTGGACAGTGCAACATTATTTCTTTAAAAAAAAAATGATTAGTGACATCGTTTCTTCAGTTGCTCATTCTTCTTCTAATGCAAAAATTTCTAAAACCTTTTTTAGCTTGCGATTTTATTTTCCTTTCTTTTTTTTTTTTTCTTCTTCTTCTATGCACATTTAGTGCTTGGTGGTGAATCCCCTGGGTGTTTATGTCAGAAATGTTTGTTTATGCCTGTCTGGAAGAGGGAATTCTGGGGGTTCCTAAATACCATGTGATGGGAGTTGACCGTCTACAGCCAGGAGGGACAGAGAAGATGGGGTTTCAGAATCCGAGAAAAGAAAAGCACATCAGCAGAATCAAAAGCTGAGCTGCAAGCCGGGCGTGGTGGCGCACGCCTGTAATCCCAGCACTCGGGACGCTGAGGCAGGGGGATCAGTGCGAGTTCGAGACCAGCCTGGGCTACAAAAGTGAGTTCAAGGCCAGCCTGAACTGCATAGTGAGACCCTGTCTCAAAAAGACCAAAAAAAAAAAAAAAAAAAAGCGGAGCTGCAGCTCTTTCGCCGGCTCTGTACCCAGCCAGCCCCACAGCCACCAGTACAATGCTATCTCCCAATCCTGGAATTAGACACAATGCAGTGCAATCCGCACCCCCAGCAGGAATTTGTCTGTGGCAGCCGCAGCTCTAAGGCACTGTAACGGGTTGGGTCGGAGAGGGAGGTTTATATGACCTGTTTTATTACAATATTGCGAGCTATATTGTCATTAAATTATCAAGGTTTATGATGGCTACTGGATTTTACTAACTCTTCAGTTCCCACTGAGATAATTGTGAATCTAAGCTTTCAGAAGTTAACTCTTAAACAAACAAAATGTGTTTTATAAATTGCAGGTCAAGATAATGCTCACTGTAGTAAGCTAGCTTCCTTTTATCAATATGTAGTATATCTTTTTAAAAATTCTTTCTGGACTCAAGAACCAGACTGTACATACTCCAAGGAGGAAGGACAATATCTGAGAGAAATTAACTTCTAGCTATCTGCCAAAAAATGCACTGGCGGATTTTAGAGATCTAATAGTCAAGTCTCTTCTTCTTCTTCTTCTTCTTTTTTTCAGAACCTTTGTTTATTCATTCATTTTTTTATGGCCGGCTCAGCCCACCCCGAGGGCAGGACTGGTGCAGCATGTGGTGCGGGGAATTGAACCGCGGTCCCTGAAGCTGCCCAAGCTTTCCCAAGCAGGCGCTTTAGACCACTGAGCCATCCTGCCGGGCCCCTCAAGTCTCTTCTTAAGCATATTATTCTTACACCCATTTCCAATGAACATCCTGGGGTCTAGAGAGAATAAGTAACTTACATAAGATTGCACACTAATGATCAGCTGCATAACTGGTATTGAAATTAAACTGATTGTCTCCAAATGCTGTTTATTTTCATCATGCCACTTATATATCTCTTTCTCTAGAGAATTCATTTCTTCACTCAGAAATTACTCAGTGGTTAATACATATCATGCTCTGTTCTATGCTACAAATGTGGCAGGGTGTGAAAAAAAGTTCTACTCACATGACCTCACATTTTAATAATCAAAAGTCTTCAAAAAATTGTAAAGGCTAGGAGGTGAAACTAAGGTATTACTACTTCAAATAAAGTGGTCAAGAAAGGCCTCTCCAAGAATATGACACTGGGCAGTTTCGGGGAAAACAATCCTTCCATACTGACAGAAACAAAGCAAGCCCAGTCCAGAGGTCAAAATTTACCATTTCTTACGTTTCTGGGTTAGAAGGAGCAAAACAGGTTAATAATACCTGGGAGAAGCCTTTTCCAGTAAAAAGACAAAGGACATGCCAAACTCCTCAGACAGAAGGATCATTATCCCTTTAGTAAAGGAGTAGTGCAAATGGCCCTGCTGCGCCCCAGTGAGCAGGGAGACAATTGTAAAAGTAGGAACAGGGTGGGCTAGGAGAATTAACCCTGTAGGTTCTTGTTGACTCTAGCAACAAGTGTGGATTTTAAATGTGATAGATACTGTCTCAGTTACTCTTCTCTCGTTGCTGGGAAAAAATACGCTAGCCCACAATTAAGGAAAGAAAGGTGTACTTAGCTCACAGTTGGTGGAGGTTTCAGTCTCTACTCAGCTGGCTCCAAGGCAGAGCGGCACATAGAGAGGGCAGGCGTTCATGACGGCGGAAAACAGCAAAGAGCACGAGATGAAAGGGAGGAGTAATGGCCGCACTGGCTACGAGAGCAAGTCTGTCTCCATTACCTGCCTCAGGCTGGGTGCAGCAGCCCTACCCATAATCCCAGCATTGGATCCTGAATTCCTCACAGACTCTAGAAGCCCAACCCAATGACTCCAGGAAGCTTGTGGGAGCAACTAGACACGAGCCACAACGAGGGGGATTTTTAAGTTATTGAAAACACAGAAATAGCACGATCTTATCTCTAAAAAGGGGTGTTGTAGCTGCAGTGAGAAAAACATGGCTTCAAGGACGCAGGTCAAAACCGGAGGCAAGGAGATGAGTCAGATACCTGTGTGGCCCAGATATGTTACCAAGATGAATGAAGAATTGGGGGGCGGGTTTGCAAGAAATTCAAAAAAGAGTCCAATGTTTGTGGCCTGACTGACTGGAAGGAATAAGGTTTTGCTGTTGGTTGTAAAAGGCTTGAGCAACAGTAGGTTTCACAGGGAGAGGCCTGGAACCAAGACTGTGTTAGACTGGAGGATCCTCCTAGATACCTATTTGGACACAACCCACACAAAGTTGAATATAGAAATACGGAGCCCAGACTGATACCAGGGATGGGATGATCTATTTCAATAAATCACCTGAAAGCATTTCTTTTTGCAATCATTCGACGTGTATTGTCCTAAATTAATTCAATATTTCCTTTTTGTAATGAGTTATTATTTTATTAATTGCTATAATATGTGAAGCATAGGTTATAAGTCAGACAGAAGTACTAAAAATACATTGATTCTTTCTTATCATCCTTTCTTTTTCATACTAGGGATTGAACTCAGGACCTTGCACTTGCCAGGCACGCACTTATTCTACTGAGCTATCTCACCAGCCCCTTAGCACCCATCTTAATAGAAACGATTATTTTCTGGTTTTAAGAAACAGAATTGGATTATCAGAGAATTAATATCTTCTCACTTATATGTAACAGAATCTGCATTGAAGTATAAGTTAAAAATAGACTGCCTAAGAGTAATAATAGAATGTTTGGGGTGACAGTTCCAGACACCTACTTTTCACAGAAAATGAAAGATATGCAGAATATGTCAGGCCATCTTTATTTCACAAGAAATCTTAACGTTACTCAAAGAATTGCAGAAGCAGAATCAAACATGAAGTCGTAAATTAGAATGTTTAAAAATGTTCTTGTTGAACAAGGAAATCTATCAAAACACCAGCTAAACTAAAATAATAGTGGCTTTAGTAACTGCACATGCCAAGTAACATGGTCTTTGTGAAAATGTGGGTAGAAGTCGCTAGACAAACAACAACAGCCTTCAACGCCCAAGAAAAGCAAGTTCAGAAAAGGAAAAAGCTGATTCCGGAGTTATTAAATTATAATATTGAAATATCTGGTTTTCTGTGAAATGGAATCACAAAGGATACAAAGAAACAGAAAAATACAGCCCAGTAAAAGAAAAAGAAGTGAACTGACCACAACCACTGTTTTGATTTCTTTCATTTTGTTTTGTTTTCGACACAGGGTCTCACTACATAGCCCAGGATGGCCTCAAACTTACAGTAACCCCGGGCATGTGCTGCCAGGGAGACACCAGGCTTGCAAAAACTAAGTGTGAAGCCCACCACTTAAAAAAATGGTCAAAAAGCTCAAATAAACCACGGATAAGAAACTCAAGGAAATTACGAAAGCTGAATGAGCAAAGTGAGAGGGCAACTTAAAAGACAGAAATTATGAAAAAAAAGGAAACAAAGAAAAAATTTGGAGCTCAAAATTACTATCACCAAAATAGAAACCTGTCAGTGTGCAAAAGAAAACTGGAGTAAACAGAGCAAAGGATCGGAAAATCTGAAGAGTTTCTGCAGCCTATGAGTCAGACTGACATTACAGGGCAATGTGTAGAGAAGGGGCACAGCCTAAGTCACCTGTGCAACACAGCCCTGTAGGCCCACAATGCACCTTTGGCGTTCCAAGGAAAAGAGAGAAAGGGAAGTGAATACTTCAAGAAATAACGGTTTAAAACCCTGAATTTGATGAAAGATGTGGGTCCACACATGCAAGAAATCCGGGTTGTTACAGTAACAATAGAAAGATTTGCACTGAGACACGCACTTATACTGTTGCAAACCGAGTACACAGATTCTTCACAGCAGAAGTGAGAAGCAAATTGTCTTTGTATGCAAGGAATCTTCGTCAAATTAATGACTAAATTTTTATCAGAAAGCAAAGGTGGCAGGGACATTAGCTGATTAAATATATCGTTCTGTATAATGATATATCTAGGATTCTAAGAGAAAAATATCTGTGTGGCAAAAATGCTATGTATGGCAAAATATCCCTTAAAGATTAAGAAATACGCATACAAAAAAAGTCAAGGGAGTCTGTCACTGAAATTCCTGCTGTATAAGAAACACTGACGGGAATCGTTCACACTGAAATAAAAGGGTTCTTGATAATAACTCAAAGGTGAAAGAAAAAGAAAAATGCCCAATAACTATATATATATAATTCAATATTTCTCCATCTTTGTTTTGCAACACCAGCTTTTACTTTGAACATAATTTGGCTTACAAGGAAAATGTACGAAAGGTTATAATAGCATGAAAGTTAGGGAATGGAGCTCTATAGGAGCAGAATTTTCTCCTATATACTCTCTTATGTGTGCTGAATTTAAGCTGGTATCCTTTTACACTAAAATTTTATAAATTTAGTACATGCTCTCTAATGCCCATTATAGCCACTAAGTGGCTATTGTAAAAATATTCAGAAAGGAAATGAAAAAGAAAGGAAAAATATAACATTAAAATATAATATAAAAATAAATTAAATGCAGAAAAGGCATGTTTGGGAGAAACGAGGGACAAAAAAGGTACAAGATATACAGAAAGCAACCAAAAAGTATTCCTTCTATTCGCTTTCAGTGTAAATGGATTGCATATTTAACCAATCAGCAGAGATTGGCAAAATAGATTTAAATTAAGTGCCTGCTTAGGCAAGCACAGGGACCTCCACTACGACATCCACACCGCATTCTTTTGTCCTCTGTTATGCCATTTTCTGGGTGATACTTCACCTCCAATCATAATTTATGAAGTCTCTATTTTGCAAACACTGCCAAAATTAAAAATAATAAAATGTTTTAAAAAGGATAGCTAGTATTTTGACCCTAGCCCTTCAAGGTCAGTGAGGACTCAGGATATAAGAGGACCTGTGTTGAACGTCCTACTGCTCAGTGGTGTCCCAAATTTTCTGTTCAAAGGATTACAGGGCCACAGAGGAAAGGGATCAGTGATGTACAGTGTGCCTAAGGAGAGTCACCTAGAGAGAAAACGTTTTCTCAGGCTTGCATAGAGAGCAAACTGGTCAAGCCATGGCCGTGACTCATCCAGATGGCTGATACTGACAATAGTTCTACAAAGCACTGTACATGGTTTCAAGGTAAATCCTGAGGGGATTTGACTGATGTTGGGAGATACAAAACTTACAAGTTGTGTTATACAGGTCTTACTTTAAGTTGCCCTTAACCACCCCGCAGAAAAGTTTAACCATGAGGCATAAAACATAAAGCTAGATTAGAATGCTGAGCTGTAGAAGGCTTAAATTCATAGCTTCTGACATTGCCATTTTAACCAATAACCTACTACAATTATGGAATATTGGACTATGTATACAACTACTTTCTCTTAGTTCAACGAGAGGAAATTTTTGTAACAATAATGATTAGAAAAATTATCATGTCTGTATCCTGTACTCTGAATAACTACTACAAGGACAACAATATGTATTTTATTAATTATTGGGGATATACTACTAATGTGTTTTGAAACTGTCTCATCATTATTTTTAAAAGTAATAAAAAACAAAAACGAGGAAAGTGTCAAACCAAATGACCTGAGCAAGGTGAAGGCGAATCACAAGCCCTAGAAAAAATTGTCTATGGCACAGGTTCTCAGTACCCCCTAAAGAATGCCTTGCATCAAACAGAAAAAATAAATAAATAAAAAATATATGTACAAATTGGATGTGGTAGTACATACCTGTAATCCTGCTATGTGTAGCTGAGAGGCTGAGACAGGAAAATTTTGAGAGCTCAAGGCCAGCCTGGGCTATAAAGTGAGTTTGTCTCAACCTGTCTCAATAGAGCCCCCCCCAACCAAAAAAAAGTATAATTCAAGCAGGGTGGCACATGGGTGCAATCCCAACTCTCTGAGAGGCTGAGGCAGTCGGATGCAAGTTTGAGTCTCACCTCAGAAAGTTGAGTAGGTCCTGTCTCAAAAACAAACACGGTAATTAAAAATGACTAGGGATGTAGGTCAGTGGTTGAATACCCCTAGGTTCAGCAGCACCCAGGGCCACCAAAATGACTAGACAGATGTTTAGACAGATAGACAGACAGACAGATAGATGTACACCTGCCACGTGGAAGATGTTAAATAAATAATTCGTCTTCCTCCCATTCCCTCTCCTGTCTCCAGCGGTGGCCTGGGATAAATAGTAAATGAGTAGACATTGATTGGTTCTGCCCAGCTTGTGCTCCAGTCTGTTCTTTGCCTCTTGGAATTACTACATTTTCCAAAGCTACAGAAAAAGTCCACTGCTCTTTATGCTCCTCCCCTTGATTAATTTCTCCTCCACTATTGTCCCGCCTAATCACATCAGTCTTCTTTAGGCCGTCTTGGCATCAGCTGATGCAAACGCATGTTTGTTTGCAGAGCTCATTTAGGTTTCCACTTTGCAGGCTAATTGCTGATGATGTTATTAGAGTAAACAGCGCAGGAACACTGCCAGTGTGTGCTTCATGAATTCATCACTGGCGAGGGCTTTTACTCTGCCAGCCATGCACAAAGTGCATGAAATATTCATGATGGAAGCCAACTTGCTCGTGTAGCAGAAAGTATCCCAGCAGATCTGCAGCTCAGCACAGAGCAGCAGCTGATGACTGGAGCCCAGAGCAGCCTATCTTGGAGGCCTAGAAGTTCTATTTGTGGAAAAGGAGAAGAGGAAAACCTTGACAAGCCTGAGAGCATGCATTGAAATTTAGGCACAGAGAAACTCAGGTCGTGGATGTGAATATCTTGGCACTAATGGGGCGCCTGTATGTCTCACACACCTCGTAACGCTGTTCTCAGAAGGTTTACCCATATCACCTTCAATCTGTGTCCTCTAACACCTTTTCTGTCCACCGACAGGACAAAAAACATAGCATCACATACCAGAAGACTCAGCTTGTACACTCCCACCCTAAAGGTCCATCTCCAGGAATGCAACACTCAGTCTGAAATCCTCACATGCAAACATCACACTAACGCCATGCATCCGTGAGTGGCAATCTCTCTGCTCAAAATTCACCCACCTAGGTAAGTAAGCACCATGATTTGAGATTTCTGTAGCACTAGAAAACATTAGAATCCTCACTATCACAATCCTGTCTTGCCTCAGACATGCAAATCACACATGAAAGTTTTGCTGTTTAGATAGAAGCAAGCATCAGGATTACAAAGCTGTACGAGATGGGCGAACCACTGATTAACATTCGCACTAGAAAGCAACGACAGAGCTATACCGCCCCATTGTGCGGCTCCTGCCATTAGGAAACCACAGTGAAATATAGCTGGTATTGGATTCCTCCTCTCCTCACAAAGACAGTGCTCATTAACTGTGCCAGCACATTGCCTAGAGCAGTAATAATAGAACTCTGTTCCAGCCAAGCAGATGTGCCATCCAGAGGCTACCTTTCTACTATTTGATTTAATGTCTACTCTTTTAACTTTCTAAATTACAAGATGCATGGGAAAATCAACAAATGGAATCAACTTTACGAGATTCTGATTTCAGGTAAATACAATCCGCATGTTTAAATTCCCCTTTTCCTGGAATGCTATTAATGGGATGAATGGAATGTAAAAAGATATCAAACTCTATATTGTCTTTAAAACCAAAAAAAAAAAAAAAAAAGTGTCATTCACACGTGCATCATTTCACGGAACTTCTGCAAGAAACAGTGTTTGTTGGTGAGACCACGGTCCCCTGGGGAGCACATGGCCTCTGCATCACTTTGTTTAAAAGAAGTGAAGGATCTGCCCCTGAGAAGCAGAGGGCCACACAAATGCCACGAGGGATGGCTGCCCCTGAGGACAATGAGATCAGATGCAGTCATGGTCCGACCACTCTCTGGAGAGCTGGCCCTGCAAGATGAGTGGAGCTGTGGGCTGCACTCTACTTTCCTTTCTCAGCTTGCATCTGGTCTGGGCCTTGCTGGGGTTCCTGTCCATGAGGGAAGGAGATGGGAGTCAGCCAATGAGCCGTTGCCAAGCTAGAGGGAAGCAGAAAGACAAATCAAACTCCATCACTCCCCCACTTACCAGACAAGACGACCGAGGATAGAAATGGAGACCAGTGAGGAGCGCATTTACAATAACATGAAAATGCCAGCAAAAGCAAGGGCTAAATTAGAAAACTGAGGCTTAAGAAGAAACACAGGTTAGGGACAGCCAAATAGCTCAATGGATTAAAGTGCCTGCAAGCAGGTGCAGGGGCCAGGGGTTCGATCCCCAGGCCTGCCATGCCGGCACCGCCCCCCCCCCCCGGTGCACTGCGAGTGTAATTGAGACTGGGCATGGTGTCACCCCTGTAATCCCAGCTCTTGGGAAGCTATAAACAGGTGGATCACTGATTCTGGTCTAATAGTGAGGAAGAAAGAAAGAAAGAAAGAAAGAAAGAAAGAAAGAAAGAAAGAAAGAAAGAGAAAGATTGATTAAATAAAATAACTTTCATAAACTACCAATAGATGAAAATACAAGAATTTCTATAGCTTCTATTTATAAAATAATACTTTTTCTCAAACTATGGCCCTAAAGACAATTTCTCAAAGTAAAAGAGCAATGAATTTGAAAACAAGTGTAACAATCATCAGCTGGGCATGGTGGCATGTGCCTATAATCCCAGCACTTCGGAGGCTGAGGCAGGAGGATCAGTGTAAGTTTAAGACCAGCCTAGGATATAAAAGTGAGCTCAAGGCCAGCCTGAACTGCATAGCGAGATCCTATTTCAAAAAGACAAAACTCAATAAATATCATAATCAGAATATAAAATATTAAATAAATAAAATTGTTCTAGATAGATCAACAGAACTTTAAGCTTAATGTAAAATGAAGACATTACAATATTGGGATCTGGGCAGGGGAGATGGCTCAGTAGTCTAAGCTCCTGCCTGGCAAACATGAGGACCCAGGACTAATAATCCCTGGCACCACAGGCTGCCACGGCCCCATCCCAGGAATACTCTGCTGGGACGTTCCAGAACCAGGCATGGTGGCACACACCTGCAATTCCAGCACTGGGGAGACTTTGACATTATGAAATTCTTTACTTGTTCCCTGTCGTGGAAGTATTTCACTTCTCCCTCATACTTGAAAGAGAGTTTTGTCGGGTACAGCATTCTGGGCTGCAATATGCTGCTCTATGCTCTTCTTGACTTCATGGTTTGTGAGGAGAAATCGGCCGTTATTCTGATGAGTTTTCCTTCAGATGTGATCTGTTTCTTTTCTCTAGTGGCTTTTAGAATATTATTCTTCCACTGGATTTCTGGGATCTTGACTAGTATATGCTTGAGTGTGTTTTTAGTTGGGTTCATGTTATTTGGAGTTCTGTATGCTTCAGCTACTGAATGAGTGTTTTCTCATATTTGGGAAGTTTCCTGCTATTACCTCTGCCTATATTCTTTTTATATCATTTGTATTCACTCCTTTCATGCTGATGCCTATTTGTTGCAAGTTGTTCATCTTTGCATCATCTTGCAGATGTCGAACTAATTTTTTTCTCCATCCTAATTGTTTTTAAGAGATCCTTTCTTAATTTTTCACTACCTGTTACTGTGTCTTCAAGATCTGAAACTCTATCTTCACTTTCATTCATACAATCTTGCCAGCTTGTGATTGAGATTTTATTTCCCTATATATCTTTTTCACACTGAGAATAGCAATGTGTCATAATAAAGCCATGCTGGGGATGCCTGTCATTCTGGTCTTTTAGATGTGTGCTGCTTCTAGCATAATTGCAATTATTGCTACACTCTCTCTGTCTCAAGTAAATGTTCATTTTAAAAGAAAACAAAAAGGGCAATAAAAGAGAATAAGAGACAAGGAAAAAATGCCATAAGATTGACCCGCTGCAGTTTTGTATATGCTTAGATTTCTAAATTTCTGTGTAAAAATGTGTAACTTTTTTATCACATTATATAGGGATTTTTTAGAATATCAATGATTGATGGAAAATACCAGTTCCCCGTTAACTGGTGTTTGATATTCAGAAAGTGTAAGGTGTAAGGTGTTTCATCTTCAGAAAGACAGTGGTGTTAAGCTCAAGTACCTATGTTATAGAGTAGTAGCAGCAGCAAGCTTCTCTTCTGGAGGGTTAAGAACTTAAGTTTGCAGACCAAAATTTAGAGAAAAAGAAGGACTACAAGGATTGCTAATATTTGGGCCCTAGCCCTTCAAGGTCAGTAAGGACTCAGGACATGAGAACCTGTACTGTAAATCCTATAACTCAGTGGTGTCCCAAATTTTCTGTATATGTCTTTGAAACTGCTTCATGCGATCTATTTCTTTCCTGTATTGCTCATTTAAGGATTCCATCATTTTTCTATTCTCTAATTTTTTTATCAATGTCTTTTTATATTATTGTTATAGCCAGCTCAGCCTGCCTTGGGGGATGGGGCTGGTGCAGTATATGGTGCCAGGGATCGAACCTCAGTCCCTGCAGTTGCCTAAACTTGCCTAAGCAGGTGCTTTAGAGCACTGAGCCATCTTACTGTCCCCATCAATGTCTTTTTAGAAGCATTTATTAATTCTTTCATTATAGTTATCCTTTCTTTTTTACTTCAGAGATTACTTCTGATCTGATTTCCTCTCTACCTTTCTGCAGTTGTTCCTTTACTTCAGATGCTATTAATCCAGAGATTTCTTCTTTTACTTCAGAGGTTATTTCTTTTTGTTTTTTTTTTTTTTTAAGAATTTTTTATTTTATTTTTTTCTTGTTTCAGAACTTTTGTTTGTTTGTTTGTTTGTTTATTTTTATGGCCGGCTCAGCCTGCCCTGAGGGCAGGGCTGGCACAGCATGTGGTGCCAGGGATCAAACCGCGGTCCCTGCAGCTGCCCAAGCTTTCCTAAGCAAGCGCTTTAGACCACTGAGCCATCCTGCCAGGCCCCTCAGAGGTTATTTCTGATCCCATTTCTTTTATCCTTTTCTGCAGCTTTTTTTTTTTTTTTTTTTACTTCAGACACTATTAATTCTGAGATTTCTTCTTTTCTTTTTTGCTTCAGTGGTTAATTCTGATCTGATTTCCTCTATGCCTTTCTGTATTTGCTTCTTTACTTCAGATGCTACGAATTCAGAGATGTCAGCTGTGTGCTTCCCAGTTTCTTTTATGCTAGTGTCTCCTGTATTTGCTCTGGTTGGGCTTGGGACCTGAGACTGCATCTTGCCCCTTCTCTTTTACATTTGTATAGCACTGTCTTCTGACCTTTGCTGCGGTGATGCCCTTAGCACCTACTGAAATTCAGGTCTGGGTCTTCCAAGTTTGACCTTGTCCAGATGAGCCTGGCTGGCTCTGGTTGCTGCGCTCAGCTTCTTCCTGCTGCAGCCCATGGACGTGAACCCACTGTGCTCCTCTAGCAAGATGTTCAGTTCCTGGATCAGCAGGAAAAGTCTGCCTCCCAGCCTCTATGCAGAGAATTTTGCTGCAGGGTTCTGCAGGAGATGCCGGGTCTGGAGTCTGGATAGAAAAGTTCTGGTTGCAGTACATAGGCAAAAGTTCCTAGTTGTATGCCTGTCCTGGGATCTGGGTGGGGAAGAAGTTCTGGGCAGGGAAGAAGTTCCAGGTGGACTGCGCAGGCCAGAAGTTCCTCCCTACACTCACGCCGGACCTGAGATCTGGAGCACTGGGTATGCAAAGACTCGAAAATCGCCATGAATCTGAGCTGCATAGTGAGACTCTGTGCCAAATAGATAGATAAATAAATAAGTTTTTTTAAAAAATTAAAGACAAAATTAGGAGCTATGCTGAAATATATCTGATGAGTCCCTGATATATAAAGAATGCTATAGAACTGATATGAGAAAAATAAAGTCACTGGAACTTTCCAAAAATCTGATAATCATCAGATTATATTTATCTTTAATATGCTATTAAAATTATATGAAATCCCACTTAAAATAATTTAAAAAGATTATAGAAAAACAAGTCATCACTGGCCAAATCAGGAAGAGAGGCCCTGTCGTCTACTTGCCTATTACAACATCCACAGGAGCAAAGCACTTTTAGCACCATCTGAAAATATAGACCAGATATGTTTAAAATGAGCTTCCTGTTCTTACATCATGCCATGTCTAGGCAATGATTTCAATGTAAAAGTTGAAAGGGATTTGTAGGTAGCTCAGTGGCGTAAATGCCAGGGCCCATTAAGTGCTGAAGGGAATCTAAAGGATATCAACTGTGGTGTGTTTCAAAACCCCAAAACCATCATTACACATCTAACTGCTCAACTTCAGCAACTGATAAAAAAATAAAATAATCTATTTAGTCATTAAACATATGTATGTAATCAAAAATGTATGATAAATTTGACTTTATGAAAAACAGATTTTAAAGTGGTATATACATTAGACCTACTTCTGTTAAATATGTGTTCAGTAGCCAGCTCACAGCCTCCTGGAGCTTACATTTAAGAGAAAGCCCACACATTTCACTATATACATATTTGCTGGTTTAGTTTTCAAAATATTAGTAGTAATTACCTCAAGCTTAAATGATATTTATCTAAGCTTCTTACAGCCCCCAGGCCCAGTGTGTGTGTGTGATCGCCTTTCTGCTCACTGCTTCCCAAGAACCCTCTCCAGACAGACCCCAGGCCCAGCACGTGTGTGTGGGAACTTCCACCACCTTGCCACACCCCAGAACCCTCCCCAGCCAGACTCAGGCTTGTCATGTGTATGTGTGTGGAGGGGAGAATTTCCACACACTTTTAGGAGCCTTCTCCATTAGACAGGCCTGGTGTGAAACCCTGAGGCAGACCTCCCTGAAGAGAGGCTGGGGGTCAAACCTACCCAGCTAATCCAGGAGCTGAACATCTTTCCAGAGTGGTACAGCAGAACCACTTCCACAGGCTGCATCAGTAAGAAGCTGAGCACAGCAGTCAAAACCAGCCGGGAATGTTGGGACAAGTTCAAACTTGGTAGATCCAGACACAGTAAGCTGAGACACTTTGCTAGTCCCAGATCCATGACAGCATCCTCCCTCATTCTCTGTTGATTTAGAGAGGAGATAATGGGTAACTGGGGCAAACCAGTCTATCTGGAAGACCCCCTGTACATCAAGGGGAGGTGAAAAGATAGAATTTAGGGGAACTAATTTAAATACTAATTCACAATATAGTGTTTGCTCTTACAGTCTAAAATACAAACTCATTAGCTACAAAAGCTTGTCAACTGCTAAATATCACCATACATTATTAGTTTCCCAATCATAGTTCTGTAAATACAAAACTGTAACTGTTTGAACCATATAATCTCTCTTGGGTGAGAATTTAGGTAGGTTCTAAGTTAATAACTGCACCAAAGCAGTTATATAATAAATACATGAGTAGGTGAAAATGAAAAAGGATATTTTGAAAGGCACTTAAGAAATGGTAACAACATGTTTGAGTTTAGTCAAATTATTAGTTACTAGATAGATTTCTAAGCACTAGTGTTTGAATACAAGTGTTTACTTTAAAATTAGCTTCCATGGACAAGCCATAACTAAATAGGTTATTGTATTTAATTATTCTGATAGAAATAATACTGTGATTAAAAATTTCCTCAATAAAATGAGGAAGAAGAACCTGGTCAAAAAAAAAAAACATAAGAAAATCTAAAGTGAATTCTTATGAAAGGCAGTAATTTCTCTCCACTGTCTACAGAATTGATGCCTTTGTGCGTTACCAGTGCAAACACATTCTCCACAAAGCAAGTTGAGATTGAAGCAATATTCCCTCAAATATATACAAATTGCATAAAGTTTCTTTGAGAATAAAAAAAAGTACTATATTCTACACAAATATGCATATTCTGAACCAGTCTCACTTGAGATACTTATGTATACATGCTGGAATAAAGAGAAAATAGTAACTTCTGTTTATTCTAGATTAACACCACTTGCATTTTCTCTGAAATGGCCTAAGATTTTGCCTTCAATACCATTTCCTTTCTTTATTTATTACACTGCAGTTAGAGCACATCCCGAAGGATGCCACCAGCGGGTTCTAACTTCAGCTCGGGCAGAGGTGAATTTCCACACTTGAGCAAGTCACTCAGTTGCTTAGGAGAGGGAATGCATATACCTGGGTATTAAGAAGGCAATGTCAAATATCATATCTCATTTCTACCTTGTGTGTCAGACTAATTTTTCATTCGAAGAGTCAAAACTAACGTCATTGCCATAAACTGAGATTTAGTTTTTAATCTGTGAAAGAGAGTTAATAGTAGTCCTTCTGCTTCAGACAAAGATATTTCAAAATGACTAATGAGAGCCGGGCGTGGTGGCACACACCTGTAATCCCAGCACTCAGGAGGCTGAGGCAGGAGGATCGGTGCGAGTTCCAGACCAGCCTGGGCTACAAAAGTGAGCTCAAGGCCAGCCTGAACTGCATAGCAAGACTCTGTCTCAAAAAGACAAAAAAAAAAAATGACTAATGAGGATGCTCTGCATATTTGCAGTCAAGTAACCCTATGCATAACGTAGTCTATGGGGGCAAACTGCTTCATTTCTGACTTCAGAAGGTAGAAGAAAAACCAGAGTATACAAAAGATTTTTGCCATGTCTTTTGTATGTTGATCCACTGTGTAACATGAGAGATATGCCAACCCTGCGGTACTGAGAGGCATATATTCTGCAGACTGAGAAAAAAGAAAGCATAGAAGTGTTAACTGGCATATCTGTGTAAGGCTCCAAAGTAAGACATACCCCAAAACAAAGAGACAGAAAATATTTTCTAATTCAGAGATGATGTCTACAGTTACTCTGGTAACAGATACTCTGATGTGAAATTGGCTGAGATGGTTCTTCTATTTCTTTATTTTCTTGAAGTCTTTAATGTTGCTCTTGCATATCCATGTTTCAGCTATCTCCATATCTAATCCCTTCTTGGTAGAATGCTGGGTCATATGTCAACATGAGATTATACTTGAAAGTATACCTTGACTTACTCCAAATGTCTTTCATATTTTACATCTTTGGCCATTAGTCTTTCAATCTGCATATATGATAATTAACTTTATAATGTCCTATAATGTAAATAAATGAATCTTGTACTGGGAAATCAAAATTGGTTAAGGGCAGGAGAAAAAAAAAGAATTGAAATGTGTTATGTACAGGTACCAGTCCCCTATAGTGAATGGAATCATTAGGTACTGAAACCATAGACTAATAAACGTTTTCAAAGAACAAAGAAGATTATTATAGAAAGATGACACTTTCTATATCTGCCTTATCATTCCCTGCTCCTGCATTTTGAAAACTATGCAGCAAATCTTTAAAAATGAATCACTATGCAGTCGTTTTTATTGAACTTTTGCTGGCTTCTAAGAAATCAATAACATGCATAGGTCATTTCTTAATGCATGCACTAACTATACTAGAAATCATAGACGCCTCATACAGTTGTTCTTTTATTGATGTATATGCATGTACAAGAAATAGGAAATAGGAAACAGGCATCGTAAATGGTCTCTTCTCCCCCAAGTTTCAGTGTGAAATCTCAGGCTTCTTAGTGATTGCTTTAACTCTTAAGAATATTCTGACATCAGGTAAGATCTGTTTTCAGGACTGGATTTCTTGAACACTTCCAGTTTGCCTGCTTAGGATCTCTCCTACACCCTTAGGCCTTGCACACACGTACTAACCATGACGGTGCCCAGCTACAATTACTCCCACTGAGCCGCTCGCAACCACACCTGTGAGGGCCCGCACTCTGCACGAGTGTCCTACCCTGGAAGCCTGTGCACTTACTCTCAGACTCCTTTCCTTGCTCTTTTATTCTCCCAGAAAGTACAAAGAATCAGATAGCTTTCCTTCTGCCCTTTCATCCTCTGTAGCTCCTCTACATCTTTCTTTCTTTTCCCTTTTTTCCCCTCCACTCAGTCTGTGTTCACAATTTCCATCTCTGTTGCTCCAAGAACATTTCGCTCTCTCTGCTCAGGCAAACTTTTCAAAAAGATCCAATTCCACATCTTGAACTGCATTCCCGACTCAACCCAGAGGACACTGGCCTCTTCCACTACAGTCCTGCAAATTGCCTTGACTGTGTTATCACAGCAATACAGGGAATAACTGAGCACATTGTAATATTCTTCATGATTAATTTATCAGAATTATCTGAATCTTTGGCCACATTATTGATCTTGAAAAACAATATATATATATAGTAACAATTATTTTTATAGTAAATGAATTCATTTATTATTTATTTATTTTTTAAAGAGCATAAAATTAGTAAAAAAAATTTGAAATGACACAGAATTTCACTAAACAAATTAATAGCAATCCAATAATGGTTGTTATGTTGCATAATGTTGTCTTCAAATTAGTTGCTTAGATTATAAGATATGGGCATGCAAAGTTGGTCCAAAAAGTTATAAGAAATTTAAAAGAAGACAAAAAATTAAGCATTAACTTCTCCTTTTAATAGAACAGCAGAAATAAGCATTATAATTATCCAAGCTATCTTGTTCATATACATAAACATATCTTTTTTTCCCTTCTTTATTTTGTCCTTTACTTTATCTCAGTTCTTCCCTCTCTTTTAACAGATTCTTTACTTTTCATAGCATCTATTGTGCCTTTCAGGTTTTATTTACACTTTCGCGCTTATACTAGTGAGATAATACCATGCTTTCACGTGTGGGTCTGATTTATTTCACTTATGAGTATGCTGTCTTATTGCACCCAGTCCGGTATAAAAGCCTTGAGTTCATCACTTCCTTGTTACTAATTTCATTCTGGGGAAAGAATGTGTGCTCTGCTAAGGTAATCAAAGATGTACTTATTAATAACATACTTCAATAACATCTACAGTTGCTTTTCGATAAACCTTAAAAAAGCCACATTAAATTCAAATGTATTTTACCTCCTATTGTTATAGTTCACATCTGAAAGGGCCCCTGGCTTGGATCTAGGAAGAGGAGTGTGCAAAAGGTCTTTAAGAAGTGGGCTTACAGCAAGGTCCGAGGGTCACTGGAGACACTTTCTGTAAAGAGATGGTGTGGCCCAGTCTATCTGTCTCTGTCTCTGTCTCTGTCTCTGTCTCTGTCTCTCTCTCTTCTATCTCTCTCCTCTCTCCCTCTTCTCTCTGTCTCTGTCTCTCTGTCTCTCTGTCTCTCTCACCCCCTCTCTCCTTGACCAACTTGACCAGGGGATGAGCAGTGAAGACTTCCACTGTGCTGTGCACTTCTCCATGACCTTCTTCTGCCTCACCACAGACCTAAAGCAATGGGAATAATCAGCCGTGACTGAGACCTGAAAACTAAGCAGAAAGCTCTTCTCTTTTTCAAGTTAATTATCTCAGTCATTTGTTACAGTGACAGAGAGCTAATTAACACATATATTCAGACATTATAATATGAACAATACTGGAAACAAATGTGATCAATTATATTGTGGAATTTTTTTCCAAAATATTTTGACTTCATCATGTGAATTACATTTACTGTTTCATAAAATGATATCTAAATTAACATTTAATGTTATTCTGGTTGAAAATACTTAATACATGAAAATCATATGAAAATAAAACTATCAATATGTTGTTCAATTTGCTCAAATCTCTTTGCAATTAAAATTGTGTTTTGATCTATTACTTCTATTAAGACTCATATCTAGTTGTCCTCCCAAAGCCTCACAGGCTCATAGGTAGAGCTTCACAGAGGTGGATAGTTCTAGGGTGAATGATTCTGTGATTAAATAGTGTGATGCTGGGATTAAGGGTGTGTGAGTACTAAAATTAGCCCAATGATTGGTTAAGAGTAGTTTTGGGTTTGGATGATGGGAAAGTCCAACCTGGTGGAGATGGCACCACCCAAGACGTGGGTGGCCTGGAAGGAATACAGGAAGAGTCCTCTGAATTATTACTGCTGCTTGACTATTCCATTGCTTTGCTGCCTTCTGCCCACCATGAACTTTCCTGCTCTTCAATGTCCCTCCAGCATGCTACCCTGCTTGGGAGCAGCCAACTATGGATTCAAATCTCTACACACCATGAGCAATAATCAACCTTTTCTCCTTTAACTTTGAATGTTGGGCATTTTGCCTAATCAATTATGAAAATAATTAAAACAATGTCCAAAAATATTTGTGGGATTCATTTACAGGATTTTCTCTGCAGGAATACTTCCCTGAATAGATATGCAAGCCTTTATATTTCATGGAAATGACACACAGTGTGGTATGTTTCACCTATAATATCATTTAATTTACAAAAAACTACATTCTGTGAGGCTACACATGACATACTCATGACTAAGAAGTTCTGCTCTTAGGAAAAATTCAAAGAAATATCATATACAATTCCTGAACTCTTTCAAAGAATGCCATTAAAATCAATATATTTGAGGGCATATCTCCTAAAAAGAAAATGAAAGTATAGATAATGCAAGGCACAACCTAGCCTCTTGGTGTATGAGCCAGGATTCTGGTGTGCAGACTCTTCATACCACGCTTGACAGTGTTAAGGTGTGGTCGTTGGGAGGGTGACATCCACAGTGGTGGAGCTGAAGGCCACATGCTTCACCCCACAGAAACTTCACCTAGCGACCATCCACAGACAATCATGTGCTTGCAAAGATTCAAAACTTGGAAATGGGCATGAAACAACTATGTGAATAACAGGACTGGAAAGAACATGAGCTAGGAGCGTAAAATAAACGGAATCACTTAGATCATGCAGGTACCTCACCTGTCCAAGTCGGTACAGCATTACAAAGACAGTTCACTCCAGATCTCAGTTTCTGTCGTGCAGGAAGAGAATCAGCACAGACAACCCTCTGCGCTGTCGTTCCTCAACATTTCCCCAAAGCCCTCCCTGGTTTCCCTTCAGAAGAAACCCTGGGGAAAACGGCATGACTAGGGCACCTGGATAGAGCAGAAACAAAGATGGGGGCAGTGCTCACAGCAGGCAACATCTGGATCTCACTAGGCCCTGCCAAAGTGGTCCCCGATGAGAGGGAGCAGTCAGTGGCCTGGCCCACTCAGATACAGGAACCGTACAGCAAAAGAGAAAGAAAATATTATAAATCACTGAAAACACAATTTTAAATGATACTAGTTAAGTCCTTGCTCATTAAGTATTACTTTGGATATTATTTTGTTAAATTCTCTAATAAAAAGATATAGAGTGAATGAATGGATAATAAATAGGTGTGTATATTATGCAAGGTTCAATTCAAGTTAAACATATTCTTCTAAAGTGTTCAACATTTTTCATGGTAAAAACTTTCAATCTCCTTTCTCGCCTACGTTTCTGAAATGCACACATCATCTGCAGCCATGTGCACTCTTTGTAGGCACACGCCACACGTGCTCTTGACAGGGCGGCACCCTCAACACACGTAAGAGGACTCTGATGATGATGAGAGCCTCTCCTGACCACGGTGATATAAAAATAAAATTAACAGAAGTCTTACAAAAATCACCAATTTTATGAGAATTAGGCAGCATGCACCTGAATAACCAATAGGAGAAAAACTATATCAGAAAGAAAATTTAAGCTAGCTTCGGACAAATGAAAACGCAAACCTGACCTATCCAAATGTATGTGTATAATGAAAACATTTCAATATGAAAAATTTATAGCAATAAAAGAATACAGAAAAAAGAGGAGAAATTTCCAGTGAACAACCTCACATTCTACTATGAAGGACTTGAGAAAGAGGAAGAGATTAAGTTAAGAGAGCTAATTATAAGGGCACTTACCTAAAATATTTAAGGATTTGAGGTCATGAATATGTTAATTAGTTTGACTTAATTATTTCACTTGGTATACCTATATCATCACATATATCACCCCACAATTCTATGAAAGTATAATCTATCAAGTTATAATTGTTATTCACAAAAATTTAAGTATGTCCTAAATAACGTTTACCTCTGTAAGTGCAGTTAAAAGTTATATTTTTAGGTTGTCACTTACATCAAAAATTATGTTTTTAATAAAAGATCTAAAATTCAGTGAAATAGCCATTAATTTTGATTTGTTCATTTTCCTAAGATAGTAATATCACAATTCATGTAACAAATGTTATTTATTCAGTATGGCTACTTAGTATAATCTAGCAGAGTAATGTTTTTCCATTATAGAAAAATTATTTTTCTTACCTTAATAATAAGCTAATAAAACTGCTTTAATTTCTTTATTGCTCAATATTTTTTTGTGTAGTTTGTTTTTTACACAGTGGACCTAGAACACAAGCTCATTCTACAGCTGAGCTACATCCACAACCTCTTTTATTTTCTTTGAGATAGGGTCTCACAGTTAACCAAGCTGGGCTGGCCAAGTAGCTCAGCAGATTAAAGTGCCTGCTTAGGCAGATGCAGCAGCCAGCTGGGATCCCCAGCCTGCCCTGTTGGCCCTGCCCCTGGGATGCACTGAGACTGTGATTGAGTCTAAGCATGATGACATGCACCTGTAATCCCAACTCTTGGGAGGTTGAACACAGGCGGATCACTGAGTCCAATCTACTTAGTGAGGCCCTATAGACCCTTACTAAAACCACACACAGAAAACAAAGTTACCCAAGCTGGCCTCAAACTTTTGATCTTCCTGCCTCTGTTTCCCAAGTAGTGGAATTATAGTCATGCGTAAGTATAGCTAGATTGTCATTCGTTTTTAATCAATATCAGGTAATCAACCACTATAAAATAAAATTACAAAATCCCCTTTTTTAACCTATAAAATTTTCCCTATTATATTTTTATAGACAATATATTCCTGCACCTTTAAAAGCATTATTATGACTAATTATATATTAATACACAATATGAATCACATAAAAATACATAAAAAATTCATAGCAATTTTTTGTCTTTTGGAGACAGGGTTTTTCTTTGCGGTTCAGGTTGGCCTTGAACTCACTTTGCAGCTCAAGCTAGCCTTGGTCTCCCAGAAATCCTCCTGCTTCATCCTCCTAAGTGCTAGACTTATAGGTGTGTACCACCACACATGGACTTCATAGCAACGTTACACTTTTGTTTGCTAAATTCTCTCAATGTTCAGTTATTGGTAAATTCTGTATTTGCATAAATGCTTTGTTGTGTACGTATGAAACACACTCATTTCCAAATATTTTCAGTTTCTTTTTTGGGAGACCAGCACAGCCCACCCTAATGGCAGAAATGGCACAGCATGTGGCATCCTGGATCAAACCATGGTCCCTTGCACCTGCCTAAGCTTGCCTACGCAGGTGCTTTAGAGATATCTTGCCGGTCCAATATTTTCAGTTTCTCAATATTTAAGTACACAAGCTCTTTAAGATTTACTATGTTGGTATTCAACTTGCCAAGCTTTGTTAAACAGTACTTGAACATTATAATACAAGTATTATGATACAATATGATCTAAGGACTGCAAAACGGAAGATTGTTTTGAAATATATGAAATAGAAGCATTCTGATCAAAAATATAACATGATATACTATAGAAACTCAAAACTAAAATTATTTCCATGTTTCTCAAAGCTAGTTTTACAAATTCAAAATTATTTATTAAAATTAAAATGCAAAATACAAACAATAAATATAAACATATCAAAATTTAAATATTAGTCTTATAATTTATGCTTTTTTTGTGGAACAAAAGATTGAACTCAGGCCCTTGAGTTTGCCAGGCAAGCGCTTATTCTCTTGAGCTATCTCCAAGCCCTACTGCTTTAAATTTTAATAACTTATGAAAATTGTTTGTAAATCTGAGATTCAGTATCAGTCTCGTTGCCATTTTAAAGAATCATAATCATGGTACCAATATAATGTGCCCATTGCTAATTCTATGCAAATTTCAGAGCGGTAGGAATGACTGAACACCACCAGACCTTGCGTCTAGGTACAGCTACACAAGGGTGCGCTAGCTATGATCTGTCAAGTATGAACTGGACCCCAAGTGGAGCAAAGAAATAGATATCAACACTACTGGGAAGTGAAATTGTTATTCAGCTTTCTATTCCGTGTACAAGATCTGAAAAGTTCTGACAAGTGGACTGACTGACTGACCGGCCCTTCTTCCCCAGAAGCCCTTGCGCTTCCAGACTCTTCCCTGAATACTGGAATTGTCCACCTCTGAGCTCAGCAGCATCACAACCCCCGCAACCTCAACATTCTCACAGCCCATCGACTTTTTGTTGCAAGGACCAAACAAAGATGTGGAGAAGCAGCGTCTGGGCTGACTGGTGCTGATCATGGCCGTGGCTGTGTGCAGGCGCAGCGTGCACTGTGCTGGTGCTTACACTGGATCTGAGGTGACAAAGAAACCAGGTGATGTTTTAACTTTTCATGGCATACTTATGACATGTACATGACTACAGTACAGGAAACAGCCCAGGGTCGCCATTTCCATCGCTTAAGGTCAATGCTTCCGGCAAAATACTGATATCCCCGCCCTCAACTCCCAAACACATACACTTAGCAGAAGAGGAAAACAACTGGGCGTTGTGCGCATGATCGGAGAAGTGACCAGGGATAGAGCTGCAGAGTCACGCTCTGAGGCTCAGATCGATGCCCTTTTATGTTGACACCATCTCCACAACACCGGTCGCATTCCAGGGCAATAAAATATCGAGATGTCTTCACATGCTCCAGTAACTAAGAGCATGAAAATAGTTAAAAAAAAAAAAAAAAAAAAAAAAAAAAAAAAAAAAAAAAAAAAAAAAAAAAAAAAAAAAAAAAAAAAAAAAAAAAAAAAAAAAAAAAAAAAAAAAAAAAAAAAAAAAAAAAAAAAAAAAAAAAGAAGAATGAAAAAGAAAGAAAAAAGAAATGGCACAGAATTTCACTAAACAAAATAGTAGGAATTCAGCAGTGATTGTTATATTGCATAATATTGTCTTCAAATTAGTTGTTCAGATTACCAGATAAAAGGCATATAAAATTGATCAAAAATATTCTACGAAATTAGGGCTGGCAAGATGGCTCAGTGGTCTAAAGCACCTACTTAGACAAGCTTAGGAAATCTCAGGGACCAAGGTTCAATCCCTGGCACCACATGCTGTGCCAGCTCCACTCCCAGAGCAGGCTGAGCTGGCTATTACATATATATGAGGGCCACAGAGATAGCTCAGAGGCATAAGCACCTGCCCAACAAGTGCAAAGTCCTGAGTTTAATTCCTGGCACCAAAAAGAAAAAAAAAAAAATGAGAAGAGGAAAAAAATTAAGCATCAATTGCTCCTTTCAATAGACACATAAACTAAAATCACCTTTGCAAGTACCTATTGCACAAATCCTAATGTGAAAATTAGTAATTAAAAGAAAATTAATGATTTAGTCATTTATCTTGTCTTTCCCCATAGATCCCTAGGATCTATATTTTAGAGTAACCCATATGGATCTAATTATCACAGGAAAATTAAGTATATAAACAACATATTATCTTGCAAGTATGTGAATATGAAACGATAAATAAAATCTAAAAGATACAGTAGACACTGTGAAAGGGGGAAAAATCCGCTCACAGGGCAGGAACAATTGGGATGAGGGAAAGGAGAAAGGGAAACAAGAAGGATGGGGAAGAGATAAGTTCGTGGTATACACAGGGTGGCTTGGAGAACTGTGCTGATGATTTCTGCTGGTCTGCTGATGGGGGCAGTTAATGCTTAATTTTTTCTCTTTCTATCATTTTTAATTTTTTATAATTTATTTTTAATAATTTTGCATGCTGATATCTGGTAATATGAACAACTAGTTTGAGGATAACAATATACAATATAACAAACATTGCTGAATTCCTACTATTTCGCTTAGTGAAATTTTATATCATTTCTAGTAGTTTTTTAAACTACTTTTTATTATGTTTAAAAAATGAAAAGACATGTACATCAGTGTACTTTGTGATGCCTGGTTTAAACAAGAGATGTTGCCTTAACACTCAGACACATCTTTTTTTCCTCTTACTTTGTCTCTTCTCTGCCATTCCCAAGTCCCTCCTTCACAGATGCTGAGTAATATAATAGCAGCAAAATCACTCTAGAGGGAGTCACTTACCCATTTTCCTGAGGTCCAAAAGTAAGCAAGTTGCTTAAAAAATGTAATTTATGCTGCCTCAAACTTTGCCAAAACATTTCTTACTATCTGCACTAACATTTAAGAATCATCCCACAACTCCAAGTGTTAAATTCTGCCTGAATTAATATAAATGTGAGTGTTAATATAGTCTCCGCAATTCTGCAAAGTTATTTTAAAGAATACTTCCACATTAATCTAAAGAAAATCAAGATGATCAGATTAATTTTAGACTGAGCAATGTTTTCCTCTTACACAAAGAATATCCAAAAAGATGATGCATAAGAATCAAAATTGCTTTTGTAACCTTGGCCGAGTTTTTAGAGGTTAATATGTATAGTGATTCTAATTGCAAGATAGCTCTCCTGAGAGAGAAACTGGGAGAGCTGGTGAAGGGTTTCCCCAGTCCAAGACTGGCTACCGTGTACCACCTTTGTCTCTGTGTCTTTACATGGATGCAGCATTCCCTCAGTTCTGGAAAGATCTAGTCCGTTGTTCCTAGTGTACATCTAGTCATTCGTTATGACTGAAACTGCCATGAGTGCTTTGAAGTTTCTGAAGAGTATTGTCCTGCAGTCTTCGCAGTGTAGCACAAAGACATTTAAATTCCTTCATGTCATACCTTTTGGAGAGTAAAACTGCTGACCCAGAGGGGAGTGAGAAGCGGAAGACTGGGGCTGGTGTGGGGTGGAAGCGGGCTGGGGTCTTTTCCATTCTGTGTAAACATAAGAGATCAGAAGAAGGAACAGAAAGCCCAGGAGAGGCGTCACCTCTGTCCCTGTTCCACGCTTCCCTGTTTGAACGCTCTGCTTGAGCAGAGGACAGCACACATATGGCAGACACCTCCCCTTCACGTGCACCTTGTTACTTCTTCCGCCTGAACGCCGCAGCGCGTGACCTCATGGGCTGCACAGCATCCTCTGGTGTCCTTGACCATAGACCACACAGCCTGAAATGCTGCTTCAATGATACTTTCATTAACACCAGATGTCTGAAACAAACTCGTCATGTGTTTCAGGGTTATGATAGCAATATTCCCTTCTGGTGAGGAGTGACCTCTTCTGTCACTAAACACCAGGTGTGAGCTTGCAGAATGTGGCACTGGGAGGACTAGAGAACCTCACTTAGTGTTCCCAGTGTTCTACAGTTCTCCTCTAGCTGCCACTTTAGCTTCTGGATGTGGAAACTGAGACCAAACCCTGGAAAGAAATCGTAACAACTTGGCAATTCTCTTCTACCTCCAAAAAGTATATAGAAGAAACAAATCTCTCAGAAGAAAGATGCCAGGAATGACTGGCTTTAGATACCTTCCTGCATCACAGAGTGAAGGGAGGATGATGCTGGGTATCAACCCAGAGGAGTCAAGGGAAAGACAAACCAAGGCAGAGGTGTGAGCAACAAGAGCTAACGGCTCCAGTGCATTGGTGGGAAGATGCTGAGTGAGAGAGATTAAGGGCAAAGATCAGAAGACAGAGCAGACGGAGCCTCAAAAGTATTCCTTCTGTCCCTGTTCCATGCTTCTCCATTTAAGTGTTCTGCCTGGGTACTACTAGAGACAAGATTTTTTTTTTCCTCAATACAGTTAACGGTGAGAGGACCGCCTGAGCAGCTCCCCTTGAAAGAAAAGAGGCTGTCTCCATTTTGACTGGGCCTGACCCTATTTCCTCGTATTGAAATGTGCAGAACTGGCTAGGATTTCTCATTATCCTCTCAGTTGGCCTTAAGCAGTGTGTACTGGTCCAGCTGAGGTGCTGGTGGTAATGTTTGAAGATGACACACATGTTCCCCTGATAACCTGCACCTGCTGCTCTCCAATAGGAGCCGGGTCAAGACAGGACGAAGAACCAATGCTTCACACTGTCAGCTGGGATTGAGCCTCGAGATAGACTGTGACTTCCTGGGGTCTGAAAGATTACACATCAGAGCTAAAGCACCAGACTCCCAAAATATTAGATAGCTCTATCTTATTAGCGTAATATAAATTACTTCTTCTGCATATGGCAGAGATAAATGCAGGCCACCTACCTTGCCCTGCTCACAGTGCTCACCTTCTTCCCACAATTCTCTTTCTCAAGCCACTCCCCTTTCTGCGCTGAATAAAACATGAGTGCAGCCCTGGGTCCCTCTCTTGGTTCCAAAACGCCATCTTCATTGCTGGACTTAGGGTCCCTTGGCTCCCCATGGTAGGTTAGAATTAACTTGGTGGAATTCCAATAACATGTTTCTAGGATTATAATGCCAAGACAGAACCAGGAAGGAACTTAGACAACTAGCAAATAGATGAGACCCACTTAGGCCAAAGCCCCGGGATACATGCTACTGACAAACTGAGAGTTAGGACTTGGAACAAAAGAAATAGAAAAGAGTAGAAAAAAGCAGGAAGGAGGCTATCTGCATATATGACACACCTAGTATGTTTCAGGCATTACCTACTGGCTTGTGGGGTGTTGCTTTATTTTGCATTCCTGGATGTCCTTTAGGTGAGAAAACTGAAGCATAGAAGACATTGGGGCTCCTCTGATGTCATAAAAATAGTGAGGATCTGAGAGCTGAGATTGTGTGTCTAAATCCAGATTCAGCTTCTATTTCGTCAAGTGCGGTTTTCTTAGGCAACAACCTCCCGTTCTATCTTCCAGGCCAGCTTAGGACCCTAGATCTGTCCAGGGAGACAACTTGGGATAATTGCTGTGTCTCAGCTCAGACATTATATTGGGTGGGTGAAAACCAGTTGGGCAAAGTACTTTTGCCTTGCCAATCCTGGCTTTCAGGAATGTATTTACAGGATAACTCTGGGCAGTGAGGTATTTCAAAACTTTGCAGAAATTTCCAGAAAAGATGTTTCTTGTTCTTTCAATGAATGGGGGTGGGAATGTAGCTCAGTAGTGGGTTCAATACACAGAAACACAAAACAATGGATAAGCACAGTGTACGTGCTTGACAATATGTTTCTATTATGGTAAAACAGTAGAGATTGCATTTTTACTGGCACAGCTAAGCTTCAGAATAAAGCACACACTAAAGAGATGACAAAATAGAAGATGGAGAAGAACACTGGTCCTTGTTCATGTCGTTAAGGTAATGACTTGATCAGCTATGGCTCCCGCCTTGGACTCCTATCATGTAGCATCACAAATGCGCAAGAAAAATTGAAGGGTGTAATCAGTTAATTGCAAGTCAAAGCATCCTTACACACATAAATTGTACCGTGGGAGGTGTTACCAATGAAGTACCGACCCAGGATGAGAAGCGGAGAACACCGTGTCAATTCCTAAGCAATTAAAATGGTGTGGAAACGAAGGAGCCACCTGGAGAAGCATGTGGACGCACACAGAGACTCTCAGAATGACATCTGACAACATTTTAGAGCTGAACACTCTGCAATTGGCTGCAATTCATCTCTCTCCTTAAGTCTCAAAGTTTCACAAGGCTTCATGACAAATGCTACTCATTGGAATCCCAGGAAAGCTTTTGAAATGGTAGGATCTGAGCCACACCCAGGATTCTGATTTCACGGGTCCTGGGCATAATTTGGGCACTGACAGTTTTTAAAGCTTACACAGAAGTGGTAAGATAGAGCCAAAGATAAGAGCCACTGCTCTATGAACTCCAGCAGAAAATGTGCCAATGACATTGTTTCAAATGCTTGATTACTCCGGGGGCTGTCCCAGGCGTGGCCACCCTTCACTGTATGTGTCTGCATTCCAGTGCCTTACAGCATAGGGATGGGGTAGGAACAAGAGTCAGAGTCACAAAAGGCCTGGGTAGGTGAAGTTTTGAGAGGTCAGCTTCTTGGTACAATGAGGCAGAGCCAGGATGTCTGCACTGACTGCGGTCTCCGAGTCACTTGGGATGGTGCAGCGTCGCCTGCTGATTCCAGGCCATGTGTCTTCGTTGATGTCCATGACAAAGCTAGTTATTCCTCCGCCTTCTCCTAGATGCTATGAAGACCAAATTGTTGATGCGTATATGGTATTTTGCATGTAGCTGAGTGACATTCTGCTGTGGGATGTTTTGTGAATGAACAAATTCAAGTTAACACTTTCCACATCAGTGCTCACTCATTATGCTAGGCCTGAATTCCTCTGCCTAGGTTTCCTCAGCCTTTTTCTACTCATTATAATCTTCTTTTGCCAGGGGATGGGGCCATGTGAGGCAGCTTTTAACAAACACCAGTGTCCTGACCTGTACTCCAGAAATTCTGATTTGAACTGTCTGAACTTAGAACTGCCTACGAAGACTTTTTAAAAAATTCTGCGGTGTTTAATGACAAGCCAAGTACCTATAAATCCAAATGCACCACACAGCAGTGTTTTTTTTTTTTTTTTTTTTTTTTTTTTTTTTTTTTTTTTTTTTTTTTTGCTTTTTCTCCTAATACTTAGCTCAGTTGAAGATCAGAGTCTATAGCTAGAAGAGGCTGTGAACCCTAAGTGCCCTGAAGTGGGCGTTGAGGGGAGGAACCCTGGACTCCACGCTGCCTTTGGTTCTTCGGCTGCAGAGTCAGCAGGCAATGTTCTCTCCTGTGTCATCACTCGCCATAGATATCCCTGGAGCCAGGTTTCTGTGCACCTTGACCCAGCGCAGGTGCCTTCTGTCCAATTTATTCCATTCATAAGCTCTGCTGAGGCAGCTCTCACCTGGGCCTTCTGGGATCTGTGGATCCTGTCCACTTTCCAGGGGCGGGTCATTCAGAGGCTATGCAGTGGTGGGAAGGACAAAGAAAGAAGACTCATATTGGGGCTGGGGAGATAGCTCTGTGGCACAAGTGCCTGCCTGGCAAGTGCAAGGTCAGGAGTTTGAACCCCACTCCCGCAAAAAAAAAAGAAAGAAAGAAAGAAAGAAAGAAAGAAAGAAAGAAAGAAAGAAAGAAAGAAGACTCGTATTTCCTTGCACTCTGACCCTATCTCCATTGCTTTTACATCCCAGAAGTCATTTCCAGCTCACCATCAGTTCCGAAAGCTAGGGGACTAGCTAACTTTAATGACATGCGAGGCACATCTTAGAGATGCAGTACTTTCTAGCCCTGGGAGATCCACCCCTTTGCTTGAAATTCATTTAGAAGGAACAATAAATAATACAGGAAAGCTTGGAACTGTGGAATCCTCTTTCAGAGAAGATGCAATTTGGAGAACTGGGTAAAAAGTAAAGGAAGAGAAAGGACCCTCTGCTTCTACAGCATGGAAAGGGGCTCCCTGAAGTCCCAGTTTAGAGGACTAATACAGGACATCATGGGTCTAGCTTCTCAATGGACTTAGCAAGCTATCCTTTTGCTTACTGATGTACAATAACTTACTTGCTAAATGGGACTTCCTAAATGGTACAATGCACTTCTAACTGAATGTAGACTCTTGAAGGCAGGCGTGCAGCCATTGGTCTCCAGCAAGAAGGTGTGAAGGGTAAGCAAAGAAAAGTGGTTTTGAAAGGATGACTGAGTCTCAGAAAGTTGCATGGATGATATCGGCTGAGCAATCTCAGGCCACATCACCCTGCTGTTCATGGGTGATTCTGCACTCGTTTACTGTCTTGGGAAGTCAGCTTAGCTCAGCCCCCATTTCTTGCAAGAGCACTGTCTGAGAGCCCTGTTGACTCTCAGAAGTGCGATGCCAGCCCCCAACCACTCTTCAGGGACAGTCCATTCTGCTCACTCCAACCTCTGGGCAAAGGCTTCGGGGAGGACTTTCCTACTGCGGCTGTTGCTCTGTGTTTCCTCCTCCATTAATTTGCATAATGACGTAGCTAAAGCTGACAGAGTCGCTTTGAAGCATTGCCCTTTCCAGAGTAAATCTGGAAATGACATTCTGATCTCCACAGTCACTGCACAGAAACTGGGAAAAGCAGGCCTCAGGCAGAGGTGACAACACTTACATGGAAACACGTTCTCAGCCATCACTGCAAATGCAGGATTTCCAAGACCATAATGAAGCTCCACACCTAACAATGAACTCCCCTCACTGACCAACGGCAAGCATAAGCTTACTAGGATTACAGTTCTATCACGAAGAAGCAGTTCCTTTTGCAGGGCAAACAAATAGTCACAATAGAACAACCAGCTTTGTGAGACCCTTTATTTGAAGAGTTTGCTCTTTTCCCTTGAGTGGCCAAGACACCAGTGTCTAAATCTTGCTGGTGATGCACAGTGACTGCTGTCCTTATTTTACTCTTCACTTTTGACTAATCAAGGAGATTCTGGTCATTTCTAGCCTGAATTTTTTTTTTTGCAATGTGCATTTTTTTCTGCTCATCTTGCCTACAAGTGTAGTATTAACAGGACGTTTAATGAGGGAAAGAAGACAGATGCAATTCCAAGGACAAACACCAATCATGTCAAGATTAATTAAAATGACCTACTGTGCTTCCGGCTGTCTCAACCCTGCACTTCATTCAGTGCTTAGTCTACTTTAAGGAAGTACTTATCCAATAGATGAATTAAAACACTACGGGTCACTATCATAGAATATTATACATTCCCTTTGTAGACAAGCAATCAAAAATGGCATATATGAAAAAATGTCAAGTATGTATAATGAGAAGGAAACAATGCTAGTGCTCATTTCTTCGTGATAAAATTGTGTTTGTGTTGTTTTTATTTTTGTGTCATATTTTTTGGCAGTGTCTTGCTTTGCAGCCCACGCTGGCCTGGACCTCAAGGTGATCCTTCTGCCTCCACCCACAACTGTTGAGATTGCGAGTGCGTGCCACCAACCAGGGATTCTTCATGGTAGACATGTAACTCCTAGTAGGCTCAGGCTTGAAATCAGTCAACAATATGTGTTTTTAGAGAAAAAGTTCTCAGCACCTACAAAATTTTCACCCATATGTGGCTAGTACATGTTTGAGCCAAAGTTTTTGATATTTTTAATGGAAATTTGCCTGTTTTCAATGAGAAGCAGCTATGTAGAGGTCAGGCAAGGAAAGCACCCCACAGACGTGGCCTGCTACGAAGCGTCCCCAAGATCTCTGGCACAGATGAGAGTAAGCCACAAAAAAGATCCAGAGGAGAAGAAAGCATGTGAGAAAGCTATGCACTCATGGGCAGAGACCCAAAGGCTTTGGAGTCAGTGACAAATGGACCGAACCACGACTGAAGCTCGAGAGAGGTTTTCTCTTGGGAGCTTCTGTGGTAGTTTGAATGTGTCTTCTAGAGGATTAGTCCTGGACTCTTCACTCTTCATTGAAAAGGTTGATAGTATTTGGAGGTGGACCCTTGGGAACTTATTAGTGTTAGATAAAGTCTTGAGGGTCGTACTCTATCACGATGTCATGGGAAGTGGTAGAGACACCTGCATTGGGCTTCTCCTGGCCCCTTGCCATGGGTTGCTCTCTGCTGTGTATGGTGCCAGGAGAAGGTCCTCACCAGATACCACACCGTGGGACTAGACATCCCAGCCTCCACAACTGAGAAAAAAAAAATAAGGTCTTTCACTGGTAATTATCCAACCTGATATTCTGCCACAGCAGTAAGAAGGAGCTTCCGCCATCTTTCTTAAATGTCTTCCTGTGCTCCCTGGCAAGTTTGGCAGGATACAAATGATCACTATTGCCAGAATTTTAAATCCAAATGTTCTTTTTCCCTTGGGGTCACTAAGATGTAGCGTTAGTGGCTGCTGTTGCAATAGCAGAATGTAGTTGACGTTTGCCTGATGGGTCTGGGTTTGTAAAAGACACTCATTTGCATTTCCTGATTTTTGTCATCTTTCTAAAAATTGGCAGGACATTTGTCAGGTGAACAAAAAAAGACCTTGATCACCATGAGACATTTTGTGTTCACTCGGTCCAAAAAAGGACTCAAGGTGGTTTAAAATAAAATAATCATGCAATGACGATAGTTAAATAGAAATATAAAAATCACAGACACAAAAGAGGAAAAAAATAATCCAGCCTGGCATGCTGATAGACTTGCTGTGAAGTGCCAGTATTACCCTGTGCTCTCTGTGCCTACACAGAGGAGCCATGGGGAGTCAGCGTTCACATCACTGGCTGAAGGGTGGAAACTTTCTTGGAGGAGCAGAGTTCTCTTTAACCCGGTTGTAAAACCTAAATGGAATTTTTTTATTTGAGACATTGAAAATTGGCAATGACCTTGACAACAGATTTTACAACAGATTTTACTACAAATACATGAGGAGTTTCATATGGCTTTTTATTTTTAAGCTACAAATAATTTTTAAGATGCAAGAAGCACCATTTTCTTTATACAGGCTACATCATCAGAGTTTTATAAAAATCTTACCAAGTACTTATTTTTGAAGTTTTCTTATTAAAGACAATGAAAATTTACAGTTGTTAGTAGCTCTTCCAGTATCACACAGACAGCAGTTGACAGCTGGGGCCTGAATCCAAGATTGATGTCTTAGATTATGAAGACAAGATGCTAAACCATAATTAGATTAAGGCTATTTGGTAAACTGTCTAAAAAGTCTGCCAGTTGCTTGATATAAGCCAACAATAAATGTAAGAGCTCAGGAGTAAACAGTTATCATGCTATACACTATTTTCTGTAAGAATGATTTCTCTTAGTTGGACTTTTGATAAAATCTGAATAATAAACACAAATTGTACTATACCAAAGGATTCAGGTTAAGTATATCCTAAAGCATTTGCCAAAGATATAATAGACCAAGGTCGTGCTTCAGCCAGGCTTGAATACCACACTTATCTAAGTCTCAGATCTTTCCCTGTAACCAGATCAAGCTCTTTGCATCCAGATTCATGGTTGCTGTAGTCAGAAAATCTATGCCATGTATATGATATGTGAATATTCCATAAATTAAAGGCATAAATTAAAGGCATATTTTAACCTGAGTTACAGTAGGTCTCCTGTGTCCAGTGCTTCTCAGGGTCGGGGTAGGAGTGTTGAGATTGCTGAAGAAGAGAGGAAAAACCGACCAACTGAGTAGCTTATGTAACAGAACCTTCTCAGAGGTACATGCAATATATTAAATGTGAGCTGAGGACATCCTCTTCAGGAGAAAAGCAAAAATAAATAAATAAATAATAAAAATCCCTGGGAGATAAATTCCCACTGCCTCTGTGTTCTCTATCTGAGTTTCTACATGTACCTTATATCCCTTAAACCCTGCCGTTCTGTGGTCCTCTACTGCACCCCTGAGTCACTGGGATAAATGAATTCAGCTATGACTCAGTCGAATTGCTCCCAGAGTATAAGCTTGGCTACAAGACACTAGATTCTGTCCACAAAGAAAATTCTTTTGGAGAAATGAAAAATCTTACAATGTAGTCAACTGAACCAGAATTACTTATCATAGGCAAATACTTAGATTACTACATGAGCACATGCAAATGAATGTAGAAAAATTTCATATTGCAGCGATTGAAAGCACACATTTTGGGGTGGGACAGATAGCTGAGCAGATTAAAGTGACTCTTTAGGCAGATGCAAGGGTTGAGGGTTCAATCCCTGGCCTGCTGTGCATGCTGAGTTGGAGATTGAGACTGGGCGTTGTGCTGTGCACCTGTAACCCCAGCATTTGGGAAGCTGAAAAGAGGAGGATCACTACGAGTCCAATCTATATAGTGAGACTCTGTAGACCCTGCACTAAACACACACACACACACACACACACACACACACATACACACACACACGCGCGCGCGCGCACACACACACACATTTTGGAGTTATATAGGCTTAGGTTTAACTAACTTTCCTGTCAGTGACTGTAGAGTTGGTGAGCATTGCTAAAGCTCAGTGTTGATCTCCACTGCAATCCAGGTGAAGGTGCAGAAGGTAGCCCACCCACTGCTTCTGTCATGATGGAGGTGAACTGCTGGGAAAGCCCAAGAAACCAGAGGAGATGCCCATGACACAAGGGGGTCCAGACTAGTGCTCACAGGATACACGGGCATGAAGAGTGGTGTGCAAACACCGACGCACCAATGAGGGGAGCCAATGGACGGTAAGGTAGGTCGGCAGGCATTGTACTTGGGGACGAAGACACACTGAATAGAAACGGAGGCATCTCATTCTCTCTTTTTTTGTTTGTTTTTTCTTTTCTCTTCCCGCCCCCTCTTTTCTAAACATCTGGGGAGAACTCCAGCCAAAGAAAACTAAGCCCATCTCCCAAGCCCAGAGACCAAGTTCAGGTAATCCTCACTTACACCCTCATTCTTTTTACTCTGCCTTCTCCTCTAATCTCCCAAAGTATATCAGATCATCCTTGTCCTTCAGCCTCGCATCTACTTTCTTGTCAGTTATCTTTGTCCTTATCCACTGAGACCTCACTCTCAGAGGGTAAAACCACTTTACTAAGGAGAAACACTCTCAGTACGAGCTCCCAACTTATCATAACTTCTGATACATAATTATAGACTTTGTTCCTGCAGTTTAAGATGAAAAATTAATAGCTGCCACCATTTGTCAGTTTCTAAACTATAGTTGGTGCTACTTCTATTGCTAATTATCCTACTTTACCTAGGTTGTCACGTGTGTTGTGATCAATTATTTGCCCTTCTGTAACAACACTGGAAAACTCCAGGATAAAAAACTCATCAGGGCCAAGCACCAAAGAACTGGTGAGCTAAATGAATGAAACAGACACCAGTACGTCATTCTTAATTAACTGGGAAGATAGGATGTTGAATAGACACAAGTCAAGAACCTCCTACTCATGGAAGTCATCCCTGAGAAACAGACTTTCCTACAAAGGGCTTCATACTAGTTGTACGGCTACATACTGCAAAAACCTACAAGGATCAACACAGAAAACAAAATAAAAGTTTTGAAACAAAATGAAAAGACTCTGAAGCAAGGTGCAACCTCAGACCTCAAACCCACCTAGAACAACTCCAGGAGACAATGAGACAACAAAATTGAAAACACACACTTAAAATTTCTGAAATGATAGCAAATGAAGTAAAGAAAAATATCTATGAGCATGTAGAGGAAATCAAGATTAGAAATAAATTTTCAGGTAAAAAAATAAGTGGCAAAATTTATAAAGGGATTGCTCATCAAATCTAGAATAAAGATAGATAAATAAATAGATGATGACAGGATAAGACACAAACAGTGAATTATCAATATAGGAAGGAAGCAGAATTAATGAAACAGATTCCAGCAGTTACCTATGACATGAAAATCTCCACTGAAAGTTGGCAAGACTGCTTAAATGACCCTGAAGACACACCTTCAGATTTTGAAGACAGGATCATGATTATTAATCGCAAAAGGAAAAATGTCTTTAAAATAACATGGAATCACTCCTTGGGATGAGGGAAATGTGAAAAGAAGGACAGAAATGGAAGAGAAAAAAATATATATATGTATGTGCACAGCATAGCTAATAAGGTTGCACGACTAATTTCTATCAGGTTTTGAAGGGACCAGTTAAGATTTAAATTTTTTTAATCAATTTTACACACCTATAGCTGGTAATATGAGCAACTATATCGAAGACAGCAATGTGCAACATAACAACTCTGACTGAATCTTTGTCATCTTGGGTTTTTTTAATTGTGCACCATTTCTGATATATTATCTATTATTTTTTGTTCTCTGTCTTAGTTACTCTTCTCTTGTTGCTGGGTCAGACTACCTGACACCCAATGAACAAAAGAAAGGTTTATTTAGTTCACAGTTAGTGAAGGTTTCAGTCCGTATTTGGCTGGCTCCAAAGCAGAGCGCCGCATGGCAGAGGGTAGCAGTTCATGGTTGCAGAAGACAGCAAAGAGCAAGAGCAAAAGGGAGAAGAAGAGGCGACAATGGCCGGCTCCCTTATGTTGAGCTCAGGCTATTTGCCTTGGGCCAGGTGTAGCACTCACACCCATCACATCAGCAGCATCTACACCCGTAATCCCAGAAGCATTTACACCCATAATTCTAGCATTATTTCCACCCTAATCCCAGCACTAGATCAAGAATTAATCACAAACTCTAGAATTCTGCTCCATAAATGCATGAGGCTTTGTAGCAGGGGGAACAGCAAGACACGAACTGCAGCATTCTCTTTAAAATACAAAGAAAAGAATAAAAAGGGATCAATAAAAATAATTCTATAGCTGCATAAACCAACATAAGATTGAGAGGTGTAAATGAAAAATCAGTAGTCAGTATAAATGATATAGAAAGACTATTAGAAGAAATAATAGCAGAAAGTCTCCTAAACATGAGAGCAAATCTGACATGCCAGATAAATGGAGTATATAGAATACCAGTTAGCCAACAAAAAATAAATCTACATTCAGATGTACAATATTCAGATCCCTGAAATTCAGCACAAAAACAGAATATCAAAAGCTATTAGAAGCTGGGTGTGGTGGCTCACACCTGTAATCCCAGCACTTGGGAGGCTGAGGCAGGAGGATTGGTGCAAGTTCGAGATCAGCCTGGGCTACAAAAGTGAGCTCAAGGCCAGCCTGAACTGCATAGCGAGATCCTGGCTCAAAAAGACAAAAAAAAAAAAAAAAAAAAAAAAAAAAAAAAAAAAAAAAGCTGTTACAGAAAAGAAACAGGTAACATATAAAGGAAAGTGCATCAGAATCAAGAGACTTCTCAACATAAATCCTCAAGTCAAGAAAAGTAACTAGGGAGGCAGAAATCAGGAGAATCACTATGAGTCCAACCTGCGTGGTGAGACCCTGCACAAAAAAAAAAAAAAAAAAAAAAAACCAGCTTGAAGTGAAGTATTTGAAATTTTCAAAGAAAACAACTTCCAATTCAGATTGAAGGACCCTGAAAATCTGGCTTTCAAACTTAATGGAGAAATGAGACCAGTTTCATGTTAAAGAGCAACTGAAGAAATTCATGATCACCTAACAACCCTGAAAGAGTGCTATAAGATATTCTAGACAAGGATAAGAATGACCACAATTGGGCTGGCCAAATAGCTCAGCAGATTAAAGTGCCTGCTGTGGCAGACATCGCGGCCTGGGTTCAATTCCTGGTGTGTACTATTGGGCCCCCCCGAGGTGTGCTGAGACTGTGATTGAGACTGTGTGTGGTGGTGCACACCGACAAATGTCAGCTCTTGGGAGGCTCTGCAAAGGCGGATCACTATGAATCCAACCTGTAAAATAAGACCCTGTAGACTTTGTACTAAAAATACAAACAAACAAACAAAATAAAAATGACCACAATTCTAAGAACAATGGCAGAAAGAAACCACCAGGCAAGGAAAGCAATCAATCAGAGCAAAAATGCAGAAAAGCTACAACTGGAACATAACATGACAAAGATGAGCCGGTACATATCATATATATATATGTATGTATGTGTGTGTGTGTGTGTGTGTGTGTGTGTGTGTATTAGACTGAAAATAAAAAGATAGTAAACAATATGCCATGCTATATGAAGCCACAAATAAAAAAAAAGCATGAGTAGCTGTTCTGTTTGCAGACAATGTGAAGTTCAAACCAAGAATGATCAAAAGGGATAAAGAAAGTCACTACAAAAGAAAGAGATTATAATCAGAAATATGTATACACCTGTACAGTGTTCTACTCAACACCAGTATATACATCCTTCTCAGCTGTATATAGAATATACCAAAATAGAGCATATACTAACCCACAGAACATGCTCAAGTAAGTATGAAGGATTGGAAATTTCCACACTTATTATCTGACTATGGTGCAATAAAACTAGAAATTAATGACAAAAAAATCCATAAATACATGGAAATTGGGTCACAGATTAAATTTAAAAAAAGAAATTAACCTGTGAGGTTAAAGAGAAAATTAAACAGTATGTACGATCCAACAAAAAGGCAAAGGCAATTTACCAGAACCTGTGGGTTCCGTGAAAGCAGTCCTAAAAGGAAACTTAGGAGACACAGCAGTGAACTCTCACGTCAAGGAAACAGAATAAGCACAACTGAGCAACCTAAAGCTGAGCCTCAAGCTTTTTAGAAAAACAAGAAGAAGCCAAACCCAGAGCCCACACAAGAGAAGAAATTATAAAGATCAGAGCACAAGTTAATGCAATTGAGACTAAGAAAATAATCCAGAGAATGAATAAGAATTGGAACTTGGAAATAATAAATAAAATTGACAGCCCCCTATCCAGCCTTATCAAATGCAGTAGTATAGCTGGATACAATGTCAGCTTCAAAAACTCAACAATATTCCCGTACACACACAACAAACTCACTGAGAGAAACATTACAGAAACTACACCCTTCACAATAGCATCCCAAGAAATGAAATTTTTAAGAGTAAATCTAACAAAGGATGTTAAAAGTCTACATATTGAAAATTAAGGGCCTGGGGAGATACCTCAGCTGCCTAAACACCTGCCTGGCAAACTCAAGGACCAGAGTTCAATCCCTGATATCAGATGCTATACCAGCCCCAAAACTGAGCATGGTGGCATAGACCTGTGTGATGCCATGGTTTTCCTGGAATCAGCTCTCTTCAGAGTGAGCTGTGGCTTTGTTTTGAATGCTGTGTTCCTGTAGGTGTGAATAAAGCATCAGTTTGGAGAGTGTTCCTCTCCTAGTTGGCAGGAATCTAGTTCAAAGACCCCAAACTACCGTTAAAACAGTAAAATCCTAGCACATAGAAGTATACACTAAATGTTAAATGTGATCATTATAATTTGCAAGGAACTCACAGCTAAAACAGCCACAAGATCAATATAAGGCTCAATTCTAATCTCCAAGGAGTGAATTTAAACAAAACCATATGATACAGTATTTAGCTCTTTTTATCTCTCTCTTGTTTATGCGTTTGGTACAGGCCTCACTAGGCAGCACAGATTCATAGTAATCCTCCTGTTTCCCGCCTCCCCAGCACTGGGATAACAGGCATGTACCACCACGCCTGGTCTTGATTTCCTGCTCAGTGCACCCTAGAGGTAAGGCAAATGCAGCTTGAGGTACTGGGGATTGAACCCGAGGCCCTGAACTCACCAAAGCAGGTGCTTAGCCCACTGAGCTATCTCATCAGCCCTTAAGAGTAGGTAGATTTTAATGGTGTTGTGTCAATTATGTTTTGTTGTACAACAAACCGTACTCAAACATTAATGACCCAAAATAATAACTTGTTAGCACAGATTTTATATATTATCATTTGAAGTGGCACTTGGATGGACAGTTTTTCCTGACTGAGCTCAACAGATTCATTGGGACTTGCTCAGGTATTACTGTGAGCTCTGGTTTGCTCTGGAATAGCTTTTTTCACATTATCTTTTCTGGAACAGCCATGGCTAGTGGAACCTTTCTGCTCATGGTCTCTAATATTCTGTTACCCAAGCTCAAGCTCATTGACACAACAGGCAAAGTGCAGGAGAGTAACATGAGAACAAACACCAGCGCACACGCAACTTTCAAGTTGCTGCTTGCACCAAATTTGCTACTATCCTACTGACCAAAGCAAATCACTTGGACGAGGCCATAAAAACTATGCTCATAGATAAGAGGCTTGGGTATAGGAAAGTGTTAACCAACAAAGCATCACTGCTAGTAACAGAAACTAGAAACAACATGCATAAAATTAAAAAGTCTCCTGACTGAAATCATAATAGAAAATTCTTCAAGCGTGAGGGAATATTACAAATTACAGCTAAGTGAGGCTTACAAAATATCAGTGAGCTACAATGAAAAGAGAAGCTTTGCATGAGACATCTTAGTGAAGATACCACATGTCCAATAAAAAGATAGAATCTTAAAAGCTATCAGAGTAAAGCGAAAGTTCACATATAAAAGTAAACCCCTCCGAATTATAGCAGAAATCTCTACACAGACTTTAAAGACCAAGATATTTTACAATTAAGTGTTTCACTCCCTAAAGGAAAGCAACTTCCAATGTGAATATATGCTGCCAAACTGTCTTTCAAAATTGATGGAGAAATAGACATTCCATACTAATGAACATATTAACAATTAAATGAATGTCAAACCAGTGCTCCAAAAAATACTCAAGAATGTCCAGTCAGAGAAAACAAATCCAACATCAAAACAATTAGATGAAATGAGCACATCATCAAGGCAAGTAGCTAAACAAAACAAAAAGACTTATCAATGGAAAAAAACACACTGGCAGGAATAAATCAGTACCTGTACGTTTTTTTTTTTTTGTTTGTTTGTTTGTTTGTTTGTTTTTTTGTCTTTTTGAGACAGGGTCTCGCTATGCAGTTGAGGCTGGTCCTGAGCTCACTTTTGTAGCCCAGGTTGGTCTCAAACTTGCACCGATCCTCCTGCCTCAGCCTCCCGAGTGCTGGGATTACAGGGGTGCGCCACCACGCCCGGCAGTACCTGTACGTATTAACTCTCAGGATAAATGGCCTCATGTCCCAAATGATAAGACACTGATTAGCAGACTGGATTTAAAGTAATTCAGCAATCTGTTGCCCTCAAGAAATTTACCTAATCCAAAAGGAAATTCATAGACTAAACATCAAAAGTTGGAAATCTATTTCATGCATCATGGTTCTGAAAACAAGCAGGGGTTGCAAATTTACTCTCAGTAAAACTGAGCTTCAAGCTAGAACTGATGCAAATAGGCAAAGGTCATTACATTAGTTAATGGGACCATTCAACACGAAGAGATCACAGTGTAAATATATGTACATTGAGTACTGTACAACCTAACTCCATAAAACAAACAGTTCTGGATGTAGAAGATTAAATAAGCACCAACAGAATGACACTGGGTGGCCTTACTACCCCGCATTGGCAGAGAGACCAGTTGAACAAAATTCAAGAAAGAAATATCAGAGCTTCACCACATCTTTTAGCAAATGGCCTTGATTGACATTTACGGTGTTCGATCCTATTAAGGAGAATACTTCCTTTTTAGCAGGACTTGGAATTTCCTCTGAACTAGAACACTGGCAGTTCTCAAAGCCTGCTCAAACAAATACAAAAGAATCTATGTCACCTTGTGTTTACTGTCAGGCCGCTGGGCAATCAAACTAAAGTCAGTCACAGAAGAAATCACAGAGAATTTATAAGTAACCAGAAACTTACTAACACAGTAAAGAATACCCAGTGGGTCACATGAGAAATCAAAGAATAAATTTAAACACTTCTGGAAGCAAATAAAAATTACAGAAAAATTAGCACTATCTATGTGACACAGTGAAAGCAGGACTAAGAAGGGCACTTACGTGAGCCAGTGCCCACACTGCAAAACAGAGCAGCCCAAGTAAGTAACCTAATGGTGAACCTTAAGATTACTCAAAAAAGAGAAAACAGCATAAATCCAAACCCACTGTGAGAAGAGGAGTCATAAGGATCAGACCAGAAATTAATGAAACTGAGACTGAAAAGCCAAAAACAACCACAAAGAATCAATGAATCAAAAAGTGGCTTATTTGAAAGAATGAATAAGATACATAAGTCCTTAGCTAAATTTATCTTTTGTTAAGGAGAAAAAGAGAAAAACTTATATCAATACAATTAGAAATTTAAAAAGGCAAAGTCTGGTGGCATGCATCTAGAATCCTAGCTCTTGGGAGGCTATAAACAGCTGGATCACTACAAATCCAATCTAGTAGTGAGACGCTGAACATCTTATAGACCCTTCCCTAAAATACAAAACAAAAAAGTACAAAGTCAAAATAGATGCCCCCCAAATCCAGAATATGTTTAATAATCACTATGAAAATTGTACTCCGTCAAGCTAGAAAGTACTCGAGAAATGGACAGATCCTTACACACATACAAATTGTCAAAACTGAACCAAAAAGACATAAAAATTCTGACCAATCCAAAAATGGCAATGAAATTGAGCAGGTAATTAAAAAAATAAGACCATAAAGATTCAAAATGTGATGTATTTATTAATTCTACAATACCTTTGAGGATATAACTGTAATATTCCTCAGACACATCAATGGAAAAGAAAGGGAGAAATACTTCCCAAACTCCTTCCTGGAAGCAGGCATCACTCCAGTATCAAAACCCAACAAGGATATAAGCATAAAGAAAAACTTTAGGCTATTCTGCTAAATGAACATAAATGCAAACTCCTCAATAAGACATTGGGAAATACTTAGAATCCAACAAAGCACCTAAAGGAACACACATCATGACCAAGTGGGTTTTACCAGTTTTGGGTGGATGGTCCAACATCTGTAAGTCAATGAATGTAATACACCACATGAACAGAAATAAGAACAAAAACCACATTGATGAAAATCTAACCTCATTCATGATAAGAACCTTGAAAACATACATATACAAAGGTTTATGTCTTCAGTCTGATAGTAAATGGAGAGAAGCTGAAAGCTTTACATCTACAACCGGAAACAGCCATACACTACCACAGTTTGTGCCAAAGAAACTACTCCAAACATTAGCCAGGGTAATCAGGCCTCAATAAGAAAGAGATTAAAAATGATAATATCAAGCAGGGCATGGTGGCGCACGCCTGTAATCCCAGCACTCGGAAGGCTGAGGCAGGAGGATCAATGCGAGTTCGAGACCAGCCTGGGCTACAAAAGTGAGCTCAAGGCCAG
>PVJA010006414.1:7239-48634 GCA_004027025.1 Myocastor coypus
AAAAAAACAATCTGTGACCAGAAATATTATATTACCTGGGCAGCTAACAGACTAAAGTATACTGGCATGTGATTGCATTTGTGTGGCAGGATCTTCTGCTATAGTATAACTTGAGGTAATTTTTTATTTTCATTTCCCTTTTCTACCCCATAGTGTCCCTAGACATAAAGCTATCAACAGTGTTGGACCAGCGTTACCAGAATGTTGCTATCATCAGTAGTTCTTCCATAGACTTAGCTGCCTTCCTTTCCAGATGCCTTCGCAGCTCTTTCCCTGATATGTTCCCTGGATCCTCTGCTCTAGGTTCAGTTTTCTGGGAATATGTTCCCAAGCCCTGACTCCTCCCTTGTCCTCTCACACTTTCCTGGATGCTCCTCCGTTACGTAGTCAAGCGCTAGCAACCTCCTATATACTAATTCACTTGCCTCTTGTTCATGAAGACTTTCTGAATGAGACTTAAATAAGATATGTCCTCATTCCCAACTCATACAGCATGGGAGATCTGAAGTGTATCAACTATTTCAACTTAAGATGCCTGTGAGAAGTACTAGTGTAGTAGAGCTGAAAATTATACATCAACTAGTTCAAAGCCCTGCTTGTACAGAGGAGGGCATAGCTGTTCATTACTTTTCCCCTGTCATTTAATATTTGAGGAGAACTTCACTTATGAATGATTTGTTCTTATGCATTGAATTCCTGAGTTCTCAAAGGGATCATACTTTCTTTTTCCTCTAGTTCTGAGCACCTGGGGAGTGATTGACCTTAGAGATGTCATTCTGTATGCAAATGAAAAGAAGCTTCCACTTACTCTTATGCAGAGAAGAAGTGAATAGGTCCCTGGATTCCTGCAGTTTATAACTTATTCTCCTTATCCTTATCCTAAAGAGAAGCCTTTTTGTCCCAGTTTTTAGTGATGCCCTAAAAACTCTTAGCCACTAGATGCTGTTTATAGTTAATAGGGATTTCAATTTAACATTGCTCACATATTATTCTTAGAAGCTATTTGTTGTAATTATCTATGGCTACCATTATATAGAAAAGTGTTATATATTTTGCATTTCATATTTGAATAGAGTTTTTTGACTAAGTGAAAATTAGCATTGTTAACTGCTGTTTGAGAAAATTTTCCTTAACGCCAATTTACTTCATGAGAATCTTAGAGACACAATAGTTGGAAATGCCTCTACTCAGTCTTATTTACAGTTTCATTTTGTTTAATTAATCTATATTGCTTAATTATCTTCCTATTAATATAATTTTACACCATATGAGGGCAGGGTTGGGAAGACATTTATTTATGGAGTAGCCATGGCTACAAATGGTTCTATGGGATCCATGAATGCTGCTGGGGAGTTCATCTAGTTTTAGAGTGATTAAACCTGTGTGTTGGGGGCTTTGGGGTTAGCTCAGTGGCTGAAGTGCCTTCACAGGCATTCCCAGTAAGGCAGAGGGGATGGAAATTTGATCCCCAAACTTTCCCTTGAGGACACCCTACCTAGCTAAAAACAAACAAACAAACAAACAAACAATCAAACAAACAGCCTGTGTGTTTAACGCCAATCTTTGACCATTAAAGTTGTGGCATGCCTGTATTGCCAAAAGGGTATATATCTCAAATACTTAGTAGAGTTAGGTCAATGAGAAAAGAAATGATTTTTTTTTCTCAACACAAGGAGAGTTTTTTATTAAGTTATCTTACAGTGAGAGTAGGTCACAGATCAACCAAGATGTTTGTTGTAGTTAAAAATGATTATCTCTTGCTTTAAATGGTACGGCAATTTGTAGATTTTTCATAGAGTAACTAGTAAAGGGGTTGAATAACATCATGGATTACTTATTTGAAAGATTTTCTTTCTTTTTGAATATCTTTAAGTCCTTTTGTGATTACAGGAGTTTTTGGATGATTGCTTCTACTGAGTGAGTCTCTGGTTCTCAGGATTTGAGTCAGATGTGTTTTATCTAGAAGTAGAGACCTCCTACCTTGGCAACTATTACTAGGTTGTAGAACAGAAAGAAATAGTGGGGAAATGGGAAGTTCCTCTGCCCAAAGTTCATGGCCAAGGAGAAATGGAATACTCATCCAGTTTAGCTGAGTGTTACAAGTTGATCATTAGCTCATATACCACAAATGCACTATGACATCCTCTATGAGTCTGTATCAGGAAGTTCATGAGTCTGCAATGGATAGCTGGAGAGCATACCAGAAAGTTAAAGGTTGTAGACCAAAGGAACCTTTGCTAGAAGTCAGAAGATGACACCCAAAGGGAGGGTGAAGAGTTGATCTCCTCAGAAGAAGCAGAAGCAGATCTTTCCTTATTCATTTTCTCTTTATATCATCAAGACGAGTCACCCTAAAGTGGGTCTTTGAAATTCTAGGGGGCTGGGTTATTGAACTGACAAAGTTAAATAACTTTTACTGAAATTGAGACAATAAACCAACCATCATACTCAGCCAGTGAAAGTCTATACCAAGGCCAATAAGTATTGGAGTCCTTTATACTCTGTCATGTGTGTAAGACTGAGCTGTCAATCATTTCTAGGTTGTTTACTGTGTCTCTGTATACCTACAGGCTCTATGGTCTGGTTAAGAGAAGTATTCTTTTGGCAGAACTCAAGTATCTCTACTATGTGTTGTGTTGTCTGACAGAGTCTGTCTTTTATGAATAAATTTGAGGCCATCTGGTGGGACTAGTCTCTCTCTAAGTGAAAAGTTTGATCTAAAGACTTAATATTCTTTTTTGAAATTTGAAAATTCCTTTTGAAATCCTAAAAAAATTAAAGAGAGTTGAAAATAGTATTAGAACAGGAAAAAAATCACAAATGATACAGATTTTCACTAAACCAAATAATATGAATTTGACAATATTGTTTGTATTGCATAGTGTTCTTTTCACATTAGTTATTCAGATTACCAGATATATGCATCCAAAAGGGAAAGAAGAATGCAAATAAAGAAGAGAGAAAAAGGAAGAACAATGTTTAAAAAATAAGGCAGAAATTAGGCATTAACTACTCCTTTAAGTAACAATTCATCCTGAATGTACATTATTTTTCACTGAGAATATTTGGGTCAACTATGATCTAGAATCCCTTGATAGATCAAAGGCTCTGAAGGGAGGGCCTTGGAATATCTTCATCCAGTTATGTCAGCCAGTTGACTACCTTGAGATACTTTGTCAACTCACTTTTATAGTGAATTATTGCCACGTTGGAATGCAAATAGATAAATGAGAAAAGTTTAGTTATCTTTTTATGATATTTTGTTGGAGATCTATTGGCTGTTAGTTAATTTACTTTCAGGTATGGTTGTATGAGCATACAGATATATCAAAGTACATTTTGAATCTGTATAAGTGTAGACTTTTTCAGTTTCACAGATTTATAAAGTTTTGTTAGTCTCATGAGTAAGAGAGAAATTTTTAAGTGTCTGATGCAGAATCACTATTGCATACCTTACCATATTTATCTAAACTTTTAACAAGTAACTGCTATCACAGAAGAGGCTTAAAACAGAGCCTGTAAGGGGTCTGTTTAACATGCCTTTCCTGACTGAGTCTGTTTAGAAAATTACCTATTTATAACCATGTCTTTCAACCTCATTATTTTCCTGATAGAGACATGGGAGATCTTAAGGTGGAAGATGTTTTTATTTGAATCACTGATCTTTTTATAAGTAGAGCTTGATATTTTAGAAATCAATTGTCTTCTAGTCAAAGACTCCATAGGGAAGAAAGACATCATGAAGCACTGTGAGATCTTTGCCACAAGCCAAGTTGGATGCCTTTGGCACCAGGAGAGCTATACCAACTATAACATCCAAGGCACATAGGTTATCCATTTGCTTTAATGTCTTATTTATGACTCAGTTACCCTAAAAACCATCAACAGGTTTTGATTTGCGTAAACATTTCCAAAGTCATTTTCTGCCTTTTATTAATATATAGATTCAAATGATACCCTGTCGGTAGGCTGGAGCATCCAGAAGTACTTGTCTAAGCTTTCAGAACGCAGTTTGGGAATTTAGTTTCCAGGTTAAATATGAAGATCTGCCTCTTGTTATTTTCTATAAGTTGACAGAAAAGTTGCAAAATCTCACCATACCGCGACATCCACAGGCAACAAAAGCCTGTAATTTTTAGGGATCTCCTTATCTGTTTTAAGGTCTTAGGCTATGGGAAGGAGAATACCAATTTAATTTTCTCTTCTCAAAATCTTCAGGTTCTCCTAGATAAGATAATGTCCAAATGGTACTTCAAGGCTACAAAGTTGTGCCTTTGACCTAGAGACCTTTTAATCCCTCTCTGCTAGCAAATTCAGCAGTGAGTGCCTTGCCTAGAGAGCTCTTCTGAGGGGCTGCATAAAAGAATAGCATCTACTTATTACATGACTGTAAACTAGAAAAATAAAAACATTCAAAGTTATGGGCAAGTGCTTGCTCAAAAAAGATAAAGACTGTTCCTGGACCCTTGAGAAAGCACAGCCTTAATAGATTGCAAGACCTGGTCATGAATATTTTAATGGAAAGAGAAACTCTGAATCTGCATTGAAAGAAATACAAAAGATGACATCTTTTAAATCTAATACTGCAAACCAACATTGATCTTTCATGATCTGAGAAAGAAGAGAATATGGGTAAGGTAATATGATAGGGAAAGATACCGTCGCTGTTTCTAAATGAGTCTTTTTTCTTTTCCTATATTTAGGACAGGGCCTACAGGGTATCACTATGTAGCTAGGACTCATAGTGATTCTCCTGTTTTCAGTCTCCCAAAGTGCCCAGATTATAGGAGTGCATTCGCATGCCCAGTCTCAGTTGATATCACAGTGCACCCCATGGACAGGGCTGGCACAGCAAGCCGGGGATCAAACCCTGGCCACTACATGCTGCCTAAGCAGGCCTTTTAGTCTGCTGAGCTATCAGGCTGGCTCCAAATCTGCGGTTTTATATCAACATATACTCCACACTGATTTTTGAACTACCAAGATTGAAGAATTATAGGGGCTATGATCGGGCACAAATATTTTGTTAAGTTGTTGATTTTAGGCAGTTGTCCTTTTTACATTTTAGATCGTATAGGGTATTGTTTTTGGTGAGTAAACAGGAAGATCTTTAAGGTGCACTTGTGCTGAGCCAGTGCTTACTGGTCTTCTTATTTTATCTTTAACTACACATACTTTGGGACTTATTTGGAGATATAGTCTCCAAGAGAAGGAAGTAACATAACTGATCTGAGTACTTGGGAGGCTGAGGCAGGAGGATCAGTGTGAGTTTGAGACCAGCCTGGGCTACAAAAAGTGAGCTCAAGGTCAAGCTGAACTGCATAGTGAGACTCTGTCTCAACAAGATAAAACAACAACAAAAAATTAACTGATCTGAGTGCATGTATATTACAGTATTCAAACAAGACATGTCATTTCTCCCACGAGGGGAGCTAGGCTTTCAGGAAACCTCAAAAATGAGTGGAAGAAGAGAAAGCCATCTAAATTACAGCCTAAGTATTGTGAGAAATGGCAACCCATCTCTTTCCTAGGAACCTCTTTCATGGAAATATGATGGTTGAAAGGAAAGTGAGAGTTGAAAAGGACCAAAAGAACTGATAAGGTCCAGTGATAGGTTGATTTCTTTTTTTCTCTATAATTATGATTAATGGGCGATCCTCTGTGGATATGACATTCTGGCCACAGCGGGAAGTGAGAGAGTGCCCTGATAGACCTTGATAGACCAGACGGTGAGGTTGATCTGATCACTGAGACCTTCACATCAGGGAACCGTCTGACTTCCAGTTGTCAACTTTACAATCAGGGAATGGCTCAGAGGAACTCTTGTTGTAATTTTTTTTTTAATCACAAGTCCTCTTAAAGTAGCCTACATTTGCATTAGTAGCATGTGATTGCAGTCACATTTGAGATTTTAGCACTTTTCTTGGAGTCACAAGAATCAGACGGAAAGTTTGTTTGTTTTAAGACCACACCCAAGGTAGATTCTCCTAGTCTCTCTCTCTCTCTCTCTCTCTCTCTCTCTCTCTCTCTCTCTCTCTCTCTCTCTCTTAGTTATAGAATAGTAAGGAAAAAATTCTCACTAAATTGTCAAATGGGCTATTTGCAGCAAAAGACATCCTTTGTAGGTTTTTCTCGATGCCTGGGCTTGACTAAGTAAACTTGACTGTAAGAGTAATCTTTTACTCTACAGAATCAGGAATCAGATATGGTACATGCTTCATAAATGCCTCTTATAAATGACACGATATTTTGTCTTCTCTGTGTTGAGTAGTTGACAACAAATTTAAAGTCTTAGTTTTCATCCTTCTTAGTCCTTGAAAAATACTTGTCCGAAGATGTTTCCTATTCCAGCATCCTCTTGGTTTAGTAGGCCTTTAGGGATCTTGAGTAGGGACTGCTTGGAATCTAACTAGCTATTCCCCTTCATACCTGCATTCATACCTGTTAAACTTAACACTATAATGCTTGTCTTTAAATTTAATAGCAGCTTATAGTTCTGCTTGTCTCTTGTTAGAAGCGAATGTTTGATTCAAGTGTAACGTTTCATCTATTTAATGCAGTTCATTGTCTGAGTAAATCTCCTAAATAATTCAATGCACATAGAAAGGCGGTCTGAAAGCATTCTCAGATTGTTTGATCTGTTTGACGTCACTAAAAGAAAAGGATACATGGATACAGGTAAAGCCAAGTTTTCCACCTGCTTCCTGTAATGGGTACTGTCTTTGAGGAGCTTCAACAAAATCAGACAAGGATGGATAGAGGCCAGTAGAAGCTTTCATTAAGATGGCTTGGAAGCCTCACTCTTACAGTTCAGAGAGCAAGTAAAGATTCAGCAAAAGTGAAGGAGAGTTTAATTAAGGTAGCCTTGGAAACCTCATCCTTAGGATCCAAAGGACATAGGAGGGAAACTTCTGGTTATGTAACATTAGATGGACCTGATTGTGCCTTAAGGGCCAGATGTGTTTGATTTTCGAGTGTCTTACATTTACACTTCGGATAAAAATAAGAATTATCTCTTCAAGAAAAAGTCTGAACAAAAATAAATTTTGACCAATTTGCTTCTTTCTTAGAGTGCCATTATATATATGAAACTGTATCATAATCAATACTTCCCTCTGCATTTCATTTTGACTCTAGAGACTAAGTGGGTCAAGTGCAGGTATATAAAAATGTTAAACAATTTTTAATCAATATTTGAGGGTCAAACAGCTTCTAGTGCTCAAGAGTACATTGCAATGGAGTAAGAGGATTTGACATTGTTTGCCACCTGCAAAACAAGGGGAACATAGGCAACCATTTTAATCACTACTTGGTTTTTACATCTTCCGAAGGCATCCCTAGAGGTGACTTCCTCCAGAGAAGGTGGCTGCAATCTGGAGTGACCAGAACGTTGGCTGAATCAGATTAGACTTACCTACCTAACTCTAACATGTATGTATAAAAGACAAAGCTATAATTAATTCCATCTATAACAATTAGGTTTCAAAAAGGAAGCATTGCTAGCAAAAGGAAACCGATCAAGATTTGAGCAACTGCTTCCTAATTCTCTAAAGGACAGTGAGGAGAAAATGTCCAGTGGCAAATTAAGCTGGATGGAGCACTTCCTATCCTGTGAAAGTGATCCCGTCCAGTGATAAATAGAAGCAATAATGGCTCACAAAAATCCTGCCCTGGGCCTTACGAGGACTCCCCACAACATTAGATGTGCTGTCCACCTAATGACCTAGGCAATATTCCTTAGCAGCCAGACAAGAGTAAGTTTTAGTCAAAACCAACTCCAAATTTTTGGTCTACATATCTGCCAAACACTTGTGAAACTCAAAGGTTATAACCTATACTCACTGTTCAGCCAACAGAATTTACACATTATAGAAAGTACTTTCTTGCCCTACACCCATAAATAGTGAAGATCAAGTCTAGGTGGGAAGCAAGAGCCAAGAGTTCAGTGATTTTCCTGTATAATGAATGTATTTTTGTTCTTTAAATATTGCACTTTAGTAAATAGCTCCTTCTGTTCTCACCCAGAGGTTGATTCTTTCTACAGAAACTCAGGATCAGTTCTCTGAATCCAGAAGACTGTCCGGTACAATTGGAACATTACTTTATATGTATTTTCCTTGATGGGTAAAATGTAATGTCTCATTTGAAGAGAAAGTAAGAATATTTCTCATGTAAGATGATGTCTCTATCTTTGACTGTAGTAATCATTCACTTTTTTATTAAGGCAGCAGACTGTTTATTTAATGTGGTCCAAGGTACAGCCATATCAAGTCCCTGGCTATTGTGGATACAAAAAAGGGAAGAGGAGCTGTCAGCACAATTTTTAAAAATAAGTTGGGTGTCCAGGTAGGGTCACAAGGAAAGCAGTTACAGGGACAAACGCTGCGTACTCACTCAGGCAAGCAGAAACCTCGGTGTCCCGGGGTACCGCCTCTATGCTGCATGAGCTTTGTAGGCCTCACTCTCTCTGTAGGAGCCACCAGAGGAGCCCTGTTGGCCTCTTTGGCACCCTTTAGAAAGGCCACCATGATAGGGATCGAGGACGGATAAATAACTTTACATAAACAATATTCTTACAGAAAGAGCCTGAGCCCAGCCCATGATTCAAAAAAAAAAAAACAAAACAAAACAAAAAAACTCATAGAAAACAAATGTAGTAAACATGGGATGGAGTCAAGAGCCAATGTTCTGTCTGGCATGGGACTCACATTCCTGATACATTGATTCCAGCTGGGCCATTTGCATAGTGAAGTTTCCTACCCTATAACCCTGGGACATAATAGTTCCAAATCCTCAAGAGTGGTAAGAGGTAGCTGAAGTTAGGCAAACAATTATGTGGATATATGCCTTTCTGCTTTCTCCAAGGGGCAAGCAGACCTTCCTATGCTTCCACAAACCCTCTGTGTTGTTGACAGACTGGTGCTTGGTCTGGCACAAGGCTCAGAGAACCTTCCTGGGGCAGGAAGATGGGACCATTTGAAGGGACTTCAAACATCTTTCTATGGGCTAAGTTTAAAAGCTCTTAGTTATTGCATTGGAGTGAAAAGTAGCGACAGTTCAGGACTCCTCTCTCTCTAATCTTTACTAGAAACATGGATCCGAAAAGAATATTACAAAGTGACAGGAAACATTCAGAAACACGATTTAAAAAATAAAAGAGAATAAAACAAAACAACAAAAACCCAGAAGGGTTTGTTTTCTTACTCACAGTAAATTATGGGAACCATTTGCCCATGAGTCAGTGCCTTCAGCCCAGAAAGTAAAGAATAGGGATTCATAAGAGATAAGATTGCCTGCTCACCGATAGAAGAGCAGACCAGAAAAGAAACTGAAGCAAAACAGGATGGGTGCTCCACTGAAAAGTGTAAAACAAGGATTAAGCTGGATCTTTTTCTATAGAAATGTATCCTCCAAGGCTTATGAACAGCTTCTGATACATTGCTTTTTAGTTGGCAGCTGGATAATTTTTCAAAAGGCATGTACATTTCCTAAATGTAAACAAAATTTCATGAGTGATCCATTTCACAGCAATTCAGAAATTCACATTTTGATTAGTATCAAAGTACACTAGAGGAAACTCTAACATTGCTTTCCGTCAGTTCCATGGTCTGAAATAAGAGAGCAAACCACAATACAACTAGTCAAACAAATTACACAATGAACTACAGTAAATTCAGTATGTCTGAATTCACCATATACAAAACAGGAATATAAGACTTTGTCTATAAAGCTAAAATGTCCCACCAAACAAACATCATAATCTTCTCATATTCTCCGTTTAAATTTAGCATGGTTTTAACAAAAATAAATAAATAAATAAAACCTTAAAACTTCATGGCATAAGTACTCCACAAACATGGACTACAGTATCTCTTTATTTATATGAGTCACAATCCAGAATCCATGAAACAAAAGTACACTCTTACCTCCTCCAATTATCTTGGTGGGGCCTCCAAACAAGACAGGGTAAATAATGTAACTTTTGACCTGCTAGCTATTCAGCACACTGTGCTTCTACAAATCCAAGAATGAATTTAGATCAACAATGAAGCGCAAGGGTAGAAAAACTATTATACACACAGATGACCCTGGAGGGACAGAAGCGTATCCAAGACTATATTTCTATAGATTGTTTTTCAAAGAGGAAGTGTTATTGAGCAAAATCATGAAGTGCTGATATCAATCATAGAGTATTCTTTAATTTGTTGCTTATCCTTTGGGGAGGCATGCAGAGCTTCTAGTCATAGTCATAAAGTGTTCTTGTCTTCTGTACTGACTCTCTGGAAGGCCTTTTCTTATAAATCTGCTGATACTATTTCTATATTACCTAGCTGTCTGTACTAAGCCCAGGTCCTTACAGACATGCTCTCTATGTGAAGGATCTATGTCTCAATGGTGTGGCTCAATCCAGCTATAATAGCTATTCAGATTCACTTGTGGGCAGTGATTACCAGAAAAAAAAATGTGTTAGCGAGTTAATTGTTTAGGGTAAAAATAATTAGTTGGTGATTGACAAAGATGTATAATCATAATTTCTAGTATATTCAACTAGAGAAGAATTCACCTGGACCGTAGAGGCTAAACTGCATCTGATAGAGGCAGAAGATAGAAAAGTGTCTAGATGGCTCTGTAGCAGCCTGAAGTTGACAACGACATATGGAAATTTCAAAGGGAAGTCAAAGAAACAAAATGAGATTTAGAAACCAGAAAATTGCTTTTTCTCCACTTCAGATTTTTCCCTAAGAACTTGTTTTTTGAAGTAGTTCTTCATGAAGGTTCATTATCCAGTGAGACTATAGGTCTTTGAATGCACTCAAAAAAATCTTTTTAGACATGGTAGACCTACAAGGGCAACATTTGATTAATGCTTTATGACCATCAAAGAAATTCCACAGATCACAGGAGAGATTATGTGATACTCTTTACCAGTTCTGGGTTACAGGTAAGTTTAAGGGGTTAATATCTCCTTGGGAATTAAATACTCAACTCCTCTGACTTGTGAACTATTTTAAAGAAAAATAATGGAGCCTGTGATACTCAGTCTGTGATGTTAACAGTATTTCCACATCTTTGCAAGGAAGCGTTCCACTGGAAAGACAATGGATTAATTTTCACAATACTTGAATTGATATTTGTGTATACATTTTTCTCCTTCAACTTTGCTTTCATATTTTTTAAACTCTTCTTTTAATGTAATTAGTTCAGAGTCTACAGGGTCTCACTACACAGATCAGATTCATAGTGTTCTCCTGTCTTCAGTCTCCCAAGTGCTGGGGTTACAAGTGTACCACGACACCCAGTCTCAGTCACTGTCTAAGCTTGGGATGGTGGGGATGGAACCCCAGTCTGTTTGTCTGATTAAGCAGGTGCTTGAGTCTGCTGAGCTATCTGGCTGGCCCATATTTTTAATGTTTTTTAATTCTAGCCCAAACTGTGTTTTATCCAAGTCCATGTGAACTGATTTTATAGTTCTACTTCATAAATGCTTCTGTTCACATGAATTATGTTCACACTCCCATATGCATAACATGCATAACATATAACATAAATATACAGCATGACACATGTGACTACACCAGAAACTTGAGGACTGAATTCAGGACCTTGTGCTTGCTAGGCAGGCATTTAAGCCACTGAGCTATATGCCTAGCACTGCACCAGAAACATTAAATGCACATATAATACATACCACCTGTGTACTATACACATCTTATATCACACATACTAATTTTACACACACATACACACACTCACAAAGAAATAAACACAAACGCTCAGACTAGCTTGTGAAATTGGCATGTTTGTTAGATTATAAACTCTCTTGAAATAGAAAATAAATTATTTATATTCACACTTTTAGCAACTTCCACACATAAAGACTTTGTAATGTGAAATACCTGGGCAATAGGTAAGTCACAAGTTTATTTTTACTTCTCTAAATAGAATAATTTACCAGTGAGAAAATTGTTACAGACAAAAAAGTTAATGAATGATTTAGAAGTATAACATTAATCCACTTTTTCTTATGACTATTAATAAATTAAGTTTTCCCCTCAGTATCTGCATGGGACTGTTTCCAGGCCCTTTTTTAGATACCAAAATGCACTGATACTCAAGGCCCTTATAAACAATGACACTGAATTTTCATGTAGCCCATGGATACTTTACCATAGACTTAAATTATCTCTGAACTACATATGGTAACTATCATATTGTAAGCATTATGGGAACAGTTACTATAGTACAGGTTGAGTAAAAATGCAATTTTTTAAATAAATATTTTGGATGAGTAGCTTGTTCAATGCAGAATTATTGAAGTTGGACTATGATTTCTTGTATGAAGTTTTGGAAATATTATAATCAAATATCAACAATTTTTATTCAGCCTTTACTCTATGAATACACACAAACACACACACAATTTTGAATCTTCTAACATGCTTGTGTGCAAGATACTAACTATCCCATTCTACAGATGAAGAAACCTGGCACTGAAAATTGCTTAACTTGCTAAGGATTTCCTGGCTCTGATTCTATCAGTTTTGTGGCTCATATTCTATGTAATTTTGTCATCTCAAGCTTAAGAGGAATGTGTTTAGACCCCCCTTTTGCAAGTGAGAAACCGTACATAAATATGAGTAAGTAAATCCTCAAAATCGTTAGGCAGTTTTGAGTCAAAATTTGAATCTTTCTTGGTCTGTTTCCAAAATAAATATATTTTCACAGATCTCAAAACATTCGAATGATCTGGTCAAGGCTGGTGGCAAGAGTGCCAAACTTTTGTCTTCTTGACATCATGTAGATGTGGGATCAACCCCAGGACAATAATTCACATACAAGTGTAAGAAGCTGAGGAACTTGTGGGCATAGTCAGGACTTACGGTCATCACATCTTTTTGTGAGGATCCCCTCACTCTACTGTTTTTGGAAGCTGGGAATTTGGCTTTGTCTTCTAGTTGAAAACTTAAAATAGATTTCAATTACTTACTGCTGGCAGATACATCTTCCCTTGTGAACTCTTATACTTCCAGTGTCTGAAGATGAGGCTATGGAATGTACACCATGATTAAATACAACTACATCACACCAAATACTGCATCACTGATTATAAACATGGCCAACAAGGCCCATTGATATGTTAAGCACTAAGGATACATTGTTCCGTATTCTACGTCCACATATTTTGCAGTTGAGTTTAGAAACAAAAATAGGTCCACTGAGATCCAAACGAATCAGTTTGGATAAGACACCAAGCCATCAATCATTCTGACAAATGTAGCCAAAAAATACGTTGGTATAAAATAACTAGGTAATTGAAAGTGTGAAAAGTATTTGCAAGTTATATGAATGAACTAGTTAACAACTTCAATTTTTTGTCCCTCTTTTCTTATGATCTAATTCATTGCACAAGTTTTCTTACTATAATAAATGAAATGCTGTTTATTATTTTTCTTCTTTTAATAAAATGCATAAGACCAGGAATTTCAATATTTGTCTGGCACTATGGTTTGCTCCTCTCACAGTAAATAGATGAGCATTAAATCCTAGAGATTTAATAATAAGAGTAAACAAGTGCCTGCTGGGCAAGTGCAAGGTCGTGAGTTCGAACACTGGTCCGACAAAAAAAAAAAAAAAAAAAAAAAAAAAAAAAAAAAAAAAAAAAAAAAAAAAAAAAAAGAAAAAAAAATAATAATAATAATAAGAGTAAAACAAGAAGAAATGAATAGAAATATCATTTAGACCAAGGCCCTGTCTACAGGAAGCTCCACGCATAAACCATCCCAGGGAATAAGGATTTCCCTGCTCTCTTCAATACTCTCTAGAGAAGAAGATTTTATTACCCTTTTAAAGTGGCTTTCCACGGTATTAGGCTAAAAGGATACTTCAAAGCTTGTGATAGCTGCAGAACTTCAAAACATATCTATTAAGCTAGGGCTAAAATTAAGGTGTGAAATCTTGAGCCCTGTTCTATTGATCTGCCACCTTCCACTGCAGCCATGCAGACTGTTTCTGAATATCTGTGAGGAGTAAAGAGCTAGCTTGAGGTGGACTTGGCTGCCTAGAGGGTGTAACTGTGCTGGCAGAATTTCATTTCTTAAATTGACTAGTAGGAACATAACTATTGGCTTTACTATTTAATTTTTTTTCTTTTCTAAATATTACGTGAAAAAAAAAAAAATACAACTCCCAAGGCCCTTTCCCTATATGCACACTCCAGTGACGATCTCTAGGCCTCTGTGCTACTCTGGAGTTGTATTAGGCCTGTTGTGTACCAAGCACATTTCTAGCAATATCTCAAACTCGATTTAAGCATCATATTCAAGGTGGTTCAGCTTTCTTATCTTTCCTGTAGGCTCACTATAATTATAAACCCCATATATATTTATGTACATTATTTACACTTGTTCTATTTATATTTATATTATTCCTGGAAAATAATAACGATAGGCCCTTAAGATATGTGGGTTTCTTTGCTGTTTACTTCTAGTTCGTCATGTCCTAGTACCTCCCTCTACTTCCACTGTGCTCCTCGGAGGTATTTCCTATGACGTTGCTACACCAGCAGAAAGTTCTGGCTCTTGCATTGTGCTACTTCACTCATCAATATAAAAATAATATTTTTTTTTTCAGAGCAAAGACCAGACTTTTGATGTGTGTCATGCCAATGACCAGCTTAAGTCATGGAATAAAACGGACTGAATAGACAAAATTGAATAAAACAAGTGAGGAGTGACACTGCATTGTTTCATGAGTGGTGGGAACTGAAGGATGCAAAACAAACCTGAGAGACAATGGTTACACTTTTTAGTCATTGAGTTACGGAATAGAGAGAGTGTGTTAGGATTTCTAACTATGAAGGTGAGAAATGGTGGTCAGGAGGCTTAGTTTCCTTATGCTAAATTGTACTACTCATAATTTGTAGAACTGCAGTGTGAGCCAGATCTGGTGGTGTCTTACTGGAAGAGTTGCCAAAGTCCCAATAGTTTCAGCATTGCTGAAAAGTCCAAATTCCAAGTCTCCTCTGAGATCCAAGGCAAACTCTCAACTGTGACTCCCTATACAATAGAAGAGTTAAACACATCCAACATTCAAAGGCATAAGAGAAAATTACAATTCCAAAAGTTGCAGACAACAGGGTAATACAAAACACTGGGACCAACACATGTCCAAAATCTAGCAGGGTAAAGATAAAATCCCATAGTTTCAACTGGAGCATCTGAAGGAGTCTACACTGAGTTGTGAGCATCATAGCTCTGCTCCTACGACATTCTTGGTGGTAATCCCTATGGCTTCTCTCTTAGGCCGGCTTTGCTCCCTCTTAGCACGATCCACATTCCTGACTTTTCCAAACTTCTGGGGTTTCCACTGAGCTGGGTTCTCACACCCAGCCTTACATACTTCCCTCTCAGGGGCATACTGCCTGGCCTCCCAGGCCTCCTTCTGAAATCGAGATGGAAGCCTTCTTAACCTCAGAATTACCACATTCTGCATATGCCTATGTGGATAATGCCAAGGGTTGCTGCCAGCTAGAGCAGTAGCTGGGATTCCTTCTCTTGGCTGAAGGGATCAAGGGCCTAGATCGCTGAGCATTCTGACCATGATTCCAAAAATCATATTCTCTATGTGGGCACCATTTTGGAACCTGGTTTGGATGTTGCCGACATTCTGGTACTTGGGTCTCTGCGGCTTTCTTCTCAAGGCAAAGCCTCTCTCCTTTGCAATTCTGAGGCTGCAAAGGCTGGAGAGCTGCCACCTCTTGTGATGCCCTCAGACCATCCTTCTGATTCGCTGGTTCCTTTCCAGCAATGTAGATCCTTTTATCTCCATCTTTGCAGTCCACTGCTTTCCTGGTGCTTCCTTTCTGGCCAAACTCACATTTTAAATCATCCTGCTTGGCTCTTTGTTCTTGATGTTATGGTTTATGTCTAGTTGTCCCCGCAAAGCCTCATGTAGTCATTGGGCGGGGACTTCTATAGATTGAGATTTGACTCATGAGTCACTGGGATTATGTGTTTTAGTACTGATCTAGAGTTTGAGACTTGATCCATGATCCCTGGGATTATGTGTTTTAAGTACTTCTGGGATTATGGGTGTAGTCTAAGGTGGATAGCCTGAGGCAGAGAACCTGAATGTAATATAAAGAGACAGAGAGACAGACTAGAGTTGTTCCTCTCTGCTGCCCTGTTTGGTTGGCTACCTCTGCCACCATTTTGTTGCTGCTCCGCAATGAACTAGATGCTGTCTGCCCTGTTCCACTCAGCCTTGGGCCAGCCGAATATGGACTAAAACCTCCATGAACTGTGAGTTAAATAAACCTTTCCTTCCTTCATTTTGAGTGTTGGATATTTGTCCCAGCAATGAGTAAAAAGTAACTAAGACAGGTGGCATGCTTTCTTCCACTCTACTGTTTTTGGTATATCAAGAATACTCTAGATAGATGTATATTTCTATAACCTACTTTTACATAGCCACAAAGATCTTTGGCAGGAGGACACGACTGAAACAGTGTATCATTTCTGTTATTATAATACACATCTGTTGATCACAAACCTATCTGACCAGATACATTTCCATGCCAGTAAGACCTCCACTCATGGAGAACATGAGACAAAGTACCTTTCTTGTGAACCTCATTGATTTGTATTGCAGTTTTTCTAGAATAATAGAAAAGGCAAACATGCTCAGAACATAGATGTGCTCTAGCAGTCAGTCTTAAATACTTACCCACAAGGAAAATAATAGTTGCCTTTTCTCCCTTACATTCTGTAACATTTATGTTCCTATGCTTTATCACTACTCATTCTATTCTACTCTACCCTAGACTTATAGACTGTTTGAACCTGAGACTGTAAACGTTTACTTTAATGCTTTCTTTTTCATGGTATAGTACCAAAGCCCATAAATTATGACTTGAAAACTAAGAACATTTTGTGCCTTTTCACATAGTGAAATAATCAAGAGGGAAACAATATAAAAATAACACTAAAGTTTCAGTGTCTCCTGTAAATGAAGTTGGACTGTTGACTTTTCTTGTTTCTGTATTGCATGTGACCATGTGACTTCTTTTGAGAAGAACAGCTGTGACAGAGAACTTATAACCTAACCCAGTGACGGTCTAACCCTTTACACAAAATGACTAACCCTTTAAATAAATATTTGCTGTCCCTGTCACAATGAACAGGTAAAGATTTCTTCCTACAGTCTGCCTATTTTGGCTTTCTGATTCCTTTTTGATCACTATTTTGATGTGAGTTTATTTTCTTTCAACTGTCTGAAAGTCACACTGTGATTTTTGTATTTGTACCAGTGGGAGACACAGTCATTTTTACTGCAACTTGTGAATGTCAATGTCACTGAGGGAACTACTTTTTCAAAATTTTTTTCACTCTGTTGTACTTTTGTGCTCACTGCCAGATACTTCTGTTTTCTTAGAAAACCTCTTAGATTTTCTTATTTGATCTTATTTATCCAGCATTATTAAACCTGTTTTGTAATGCATTTGACTCTGTCTGCATAGATAGGGAAGAAGTATCAGACAATTGGTGCAGCTCAGAGGTCGTGTCTTAAGGTGTCCCCCAAGATGTCCATTAGCAGAGCAGAGATGACTCAGAGGATATTGTTTGAGATTGTGGGGCCCTGAATACTATCCGTGCAGATGCTGCAAGATCAGAGTCTATTATCAAGGGTCTTCACTAGTTCCTTAGGAAAGCTGATACCAAATTGCATGATTTTAAGAATTAACAGTGCAGATAATTCTTCTCCATTGTTCTAGAAAAGAAGATACAGAAGATTGTCTTTAAATAAAGTGCTTCTTTCAATAACAATGACATTATTACTCTGAACGCAGCATGCTGGGCACCCAGAAACTGAAAGGGTTTGAATGAGGCTGGGCAAGCATATATCAAAATCCATTAGAAGTTATTCTTGTATCAAATTTCCTTTATTTTAACTTTAAGATTCATTTATGACCTCTTATTTCCTTTGGCAAGATGTGTTCAACAAATCCTGGCTTTTCCTTTTTATAAATTATCCCTTTGTTCTCCCTTGCTTTCTTTCACCTACTACTTTCAAGCACAAAAAGCAAAGGGAGCACTAACATAGTTGCTGGCAGAAAAACTGAGATTAAAATTTAGAAACTATTCTTTTTTTATTTCCTGGTAGGAAAAAAAAAAAACAAAAAAAAACTAGAAAGCATTCTTTATTTGCATACAGATGAAAGAAATGGTTGGTGATAGATGAAAGGGAAAATAATTTTTATTCTTTTTTATTATAATATCATTTAGTGTGCTCAATTTACATGAATTATTTGCTTAAAACTTTCAATTCTTTTCCAAATGAAGAATGATCACACATTTAATCATATGTAAGTACTGTATGAAATGAATGAATTTTTCCGTGCTTCTGTTCATTTTGACAAATTTAAATGGCCAATGCTGGGGCACAGAGGGGTACAGAGTACTAATGACTGACCACCAAGATGAGATATGGTGGCTCCTGGATATGGGAAGCATCTGAGGCTCAGGTGAGGTTGTCCTTAAATAATGCACTTTACTTTTGGTAGATTCAATATGTATGATTAAGCGATATTTAGGATATTGACAGTTCCATTTGGTGACCATACTAGGCTGGACTTTGGGAATATTTTTCTGCAATGAGGCAGCTATCAAATATTTTTAGACTTAAGGGAATCTATCTATCTGTCTATCTATCTATCTATCTGTCTATCTATCTATCTATCTATTGTCTATCTATCTGTCTATTGTCTGTCTATCTATCTATCTATCTATCGCGTAAATATATATACATGAAATAAAAAGTATTGCAGTGATACTACCACTTCTCACAATGAAGTCTGGACACACAGTGGGCCTCCTGTCTCAGCCTCCCCTCCCCAGTCTTTACAGGCCTGCACCACCACACCCAGTTCTAGGTCCTACACAGTGTGCCTGGGGATAGAGCTCAAGACCTATATACTTTCCAGGCCAGCACTTATGCTGCTGAACTATTTCGCCAGCCCTAAACTATGACTTCTTGAAGCAATTTTAGAAATTCTCTTTCATGAATGTCTCTAGTTCCACTGTCATGGATTCTTGAATCAACTCAAAATGTTATGGAAATTTCTGTCATATAAAAATATAACAGGGGAGGGTCTATTTTTTTTTTAATTCAATTGAGCTGACCCTTCCCTAGTCAGTGAAAACCACCATGAAGGTAAATAATTGGAATCATTTTTGGAATGAAAGGGAATATTTTAAGGGGATGTGTATTTTCATGCAAAGTTTTTATTAAATGCAAACTTACTTTTTGCTCATCACTTGAAGTTAATCTTTACTTCTTATTCTCTTTTTCTGCCCTACTTGAAGAGTACAGACAAACTATGAAAGATCTGTGCTCAATACAGTAAGTTTGGTCAGTAGCAGACAGTGTGTGATGGTAGAAAGCATGAGTATACATAAGGTAAAGAGCAAGAGTTCTGTGGAAGTGGCCAGCGGTGCTTACCTTGTGAGGTATGAAGACATTCTGCTTTCCGGCTTGTTTTCAAAAGAAAAAAGAGATTGTGTTTTATGAGTGGTGTACATGTAACATGCAGAAGTACAGTATTTTTCCTTGAGATTTTTACCTTATGAGCTGTACAAAACTTGGCTCTGCCTTTTGATGGACTCAGATTTAAAAACATTGTTTTTCTTTCTGATTGTTTTTTTGACTATTAGGCTAATGTGAAAGTGGCGAAATCTGACTCAGCATGGCAACTGGGGAATAAATAGGCCTGGTGACAGCCAGATTTTTCTAAGACCATCACTGCAGAGTATAAGGACATAAATTGCATCATACATGGGATCTCTGAACACCAACATATGCCAAGAAATAACTATTCTTTGAACCACATGCCAGTGAACAAAGTTCTTACATACAAATAACTTAATGTGATGACAGTAAAGGAGGACAATTAGATTGTTAGTTGTCATAGTTTCACTATAGATACATCCTACTAAGAAAAGGAAAGAGAGCTGGGGAGATAGCTTGACAGTCTAAGCACTTTCTTGGCAAGTCAAAGAACCTGGGTTCAATTCCCTGTACCCCAAGCCATGCCACCGTGCCAGCCATCAAAGCCAAGCGTGGTGGCACATGCTTGTAACCCCTGCTTTGAGAAGTCTGAGATAGAAGAATCACTATGAGTCTGAGCTGTGTAGAAAGACTGTGTACCAAATTAATTAAAAATTAAACAAACAAACAAAGAACAACAACCACAACAACAACAAATAAACAAACAAAGGAAAGGAAGGTACTGGTTCAACCAAACGTAAACAATACCCAGGAATTGGGACTGTTCTCAGAATACCAAGCCCTGATCTCTGGTGGTCTAGGGTTTATACGGGCTGAGCAAGCAGGAAATACAGAGGTAGAATGGGTTGTTAGTTGAGGTTTGTTTCATGAAATGTGTATCCTAGTTTCATGAAATGTGTATCACAATGTGTATCTCTAAGAGACAGGAGCAAGTGGAACAGACACTTTTTCTGAACTATCAAACGGAAGTAAACCAGCTGGGGGCAGGTGGCTTTCTCTACTGTAGTGAAGCCATCAGGTAGAACTCTGAGTGGTAACAGCTGAAAAAGCTGAAACCAAATATTGAACAAGAACCCCTGAAGGTGTGGGCTGTGAGTTATATGTGCATTCTGGGTAAACCTTTGGAAGGCGAAACCGTTTTTGAATTAAATTAAGTAAATATTTATTTATTTATTTATTTATTTATTTATTTATTTATTTATTTATTTATTATATTTTCGGTGTTTGGAGACAGAGGCTTTCTGTGTAGTTCAGGCCGGCCCATGGCTCCCTGTCACTGTTTTCTTCTGCCTCCTGAACGCTACAAATAGGGATCACTCCGCCAGGCTGAATATTTATTTAAATTGGAAAACAGTGCAATGAGCAGCTAATTTATAAAAGCTAACAATTTCACAAATTTCCTAAAATCTAGAAATTTAACCAGAATTTAATATTTTAAATTTTTATTTATTCATTTTTATTTTTGCATGTATGTATGTATATTTGTATTTATTTATGTATTTTGGAGCCAGGGATTGAATTCAGGCCTTTGCGTTGGCCAGGCAAGTGCTTATTTTACTGAGCTATCTCCCCAGCCCTGGCATTTAAATTAATAATGATGTTTAAAATAAACATATTTAACATACATCTCAACAAAGATTCTTGGTTTTGCCTGCCATATTTTGATCATGTTCAGACAGGGTGCTAACTCTGCTAAACTATGCTCCAGCGAAAGCAGTGGCTTGTCTCTCCTGTCCTCCTAGTTGCATTAAATTTGATGTTTAGTATTGATAGTTGAGAAAAAAATTAACTTTTCTGTATCTCAGCTCCCTGTTTGGCATAGCTCATCTCATCTCTTTTTATTATGTTCATCACCTCTATCAAGTTTAATGTAACAATATCAGAAACTGCGGATCTGAGATTCTACCTTTGTTACAAACTGACAAGTCACTCTATCCCTGTTTCAAAAATACTAGTGGAAGACATAAACATTATGGGTCAAAGATAAAGGACTTTATTACAGAAAACCAGAAGCTACAGATTAATGGAGGTCAGCCCAGGTTTGAAGAGGTTCAGCGTATCCTCCATGAGACCACAAAAAGGTCCAACCACGCATGCGCACACCCTGGAGCTCCAGGGAATCTCCGTTTCCAGTGAGGGGAAGCCAGCAAGCTGTTTATCCAAGGGGAGACATTACCTCATCTCGCAAGTTTGCTCTCTGCAAACACAACCCTGAAAAATGGTCCAGAAGAGGCGTCGTCAAGCACTTGCCTTCATGATGTCTCCAGGAAGAACATGCAGGCACGCCCTTAACAGACTGTTTTTCGTATTAAGGAGCTGTAGCTATTTCGAGCATTTCAAATTTTCTTATTCATTATTTTAAGCATTATTTGAAATAGTAATGCCCACAACCTATGTGCCACCAGTAACTTCACTCAGTAGTTCACTTTTAGTCTTGTCTTACATGCCCATCTATGTCACATCAATGAAATTTTAAAAAAATTCAATATGTCCTTGTAATCAACTCTTCTTGATTAATTAGATGAGAGAGTGAAAAGCCTGTTCTCATTGTCATTCAAACTATAATACTTCTTCAAGAAATACTGCTCCTGCTATGATCTGGAAAATATTTTTGTTACGATTCATTTCTTGATGTCAGAGTAATTTCTGCAGCTTATTGATCGTGTTTACAACTGCTGTTTCATATTTCATTGTTCTTACTCGAAATGTTTTCCAGCTTTCTTAAAGCAAACACACATACAAATGGCAAAAGAAAGTAGCAGTGAATTTGATTTTTTTTTTTTTTCTTTTCAGATACATCCTGCCTGAAATGCGGATCGGGGTGTAAATGGTGTCATTTGGAAAGTGACAGTATCAGTCAGGAGTGGGTAACTGAGGCAGGGACATGTCCACAAATAATAAAAGACGAGTGATCAAACAACTAATCCCTGTAGGTGATTCAGACAAAGATATTTTGAGAATTTAGGGGATCAAAGTGAGTAGCTCAGAAGCATCCAATCTGAGTTCTGAGGAATACAGAAGCTAAGAAGTTGCGCTGCCAGGATCTTCTATCAGATTTGAGCTTATTTTTGAGTGAAAGGTAGGTGTTGCTATTCTGTGGATAATAGACAAATGTGCCAGGGGACAGCACAGATAATTTGGATGGAAGCTCCAGGCAGTGCCCAGGGTACAAGGGTGAGCAGATTGAGCATCTGCCACAATATCTAAAATATTTCTAATCTCTTCAATATTATGTTAAGATGTTTCACAATGCTTTTCTTTTTAAATTTTCTTTCTTTCTTTCTTTCTTTCTTTCTTTCTTTCTTTCTTTCTTTCTTTCTTTCTTTCTTTCTTGCTTGCTTGCTTGCTTGCTTGCTTTCTTTCTTTCTCTTTCTTTCTTTCTCTTCCTCTCTCTCTTTCTCTCTCTTTCTTCCTCTCTCTCTTTCTCTCTCTCTTCCTTTCTTTCTTTCTTTCTGTTATGGCCACTGCAGCCTGCCCTGGGGGTGGGGCTGAGCAGCACGTGGTGCCAGGGATGAAACCACGGTCCCTGAGGTTGCCTAAGTTTCCCTAAGCGGGCGCTTTTCGACTGCTGATCTGTCTTGCCGGCCCCCAGTGCTTTCCAACAATGCTTCATCTCAAAATATCAGTGATGTTCCTGATTTAGCTTTCCCTTGGTGAAATATTAAGATTTCCATTCTATGCCATGTGATTCTGTAAGACAGTGAGCAGAATAGGAAGGAATAGGTCGATGAACAAAAGCTTTATCCATACACAGTTCAAGTATCATAGACCTTTTACCAAACATGTGATCAGGGAAGGTGCTTTGCTCAGAGTTTTTGTATCATCTGTCTTAGTTGAGCTTCTCAGAGTTAACTCATTGTTACGGTTTGTGTCTAACTGTTGCCTCAAAGCCTCATGCAGTAATAGGATTCTTTTGGGGGGAAGTGGTTGGGTGAGTCTAGGGTAATGATACAGGGGTTAAGGGAGTGTGATTTCTAAATCAGAACACTGATTGGTTTGGCACAGTTGTGGTTAGGGTTCAGGGTGTGGGTGACACACCCCACCTTAGAGCCAGTAGCCTATGTACATTATAAAGGAAGGTGAAAGTCCCATCTGTCTCTTCCCTGATTGCTTTGGCTATCTTCTGCCTTCATGAACTGCTGCCCCATTGTGATGCCGCCCTGCCTCGTGGTCAACTGTCTATGGACTGATACCTCTACAAGTGGTGGTCTACATAAGCCATTCGTCCTTGAACTTGGTGTGTCTGGTATTTTGGCTCAGCAACAAGATAACAATAGTAACTAAGATGTCCATCTGAGAGGGTTCCCGTTTGGTTCCTTCCTATTCCAGGTCCATGTGTGATTGTCGGAGATCCATTTCTGTCCAGGTAACCTTTTCTCCCTGAGTGCTCAGGCCTGTGCTCACTACACAGCCCCCCTTTACGCCTTGTCCCACTGGTGCTGCACATTTCACACATGGCTTCTCCACTCTGCTGCGGTCACTCCCTCGTGTGCCACTAAAGGAGCAGCAGTCGCGCGCCATTTGTGCATACGGACAGCTGGTTGAGAAGATCACAGCAGGTGAACATGCTAACAGCGTGAGAACTCAAAAAATCAAGGAAAAGCCCTTAACACTTAATACCACCTAGAATGATCTCCAGTGTTTTTAGAAATCCACATTTACAGAGACATCTTAAGGGAAAGATTGTCTCTTAAAGCCCTTATAGGATATTACCTAATTTTCTTAATCTCTAGTTTCATGCCTTCTTCTATCTAAAGAGACAAACATGGAGAAGAAAAAGAAAATGAAAATGAAGGAAAAGAAAAAAAGGAAAAAGTCTCCTAACGGGAATCTCTGGAATAAGGCAGTTAATAGGTCGTTAATGCATCACTGCAGTGTTTTTTTGCATTTCAGCAACAGTAACCAGGCCCTTTTTCTGCTGGACTACATCTGAGTCCGGCTCTATCTTTCTGAGTCCAGGAAAGTAAATATTGCTCTTGCCAACATTAAAGTATAATTAGGTCTTTCCAAAACAAATTGTGTTTCTTGTAAGTAAAGCTAGACACAAATCACTTATAAAATTTTAAGCTCATCATTTTTCTTCTTTTGGATTCACAAAAGCTTTTGCAATCTTGGAATGGCTCTCATAAAATCTCCACTTCATGTGTATACATTATTTCAGAGGCATAACACCCTTAAGAGGCTAGCAAGGCACATTGTTTTCAATTCATGACTGCAACGGAAAACTCAGAAAGGTGAGATAAGGCTAGCCAACTTACAACCCTGTGGCCTCACTTACACTGGCCCCATTCTATCAGATCTGGGTAAGGGGACCAAGTTCATGTTTATAAAACATATCTGCTGTGATAGAAGAACTACTTAGAACTGCAATGGCGGAAAGGTCAAATGTGGTGGTTCCCTTGGCTAGCAACTGTAGATGCTTATGCTCCATACGTGCAGAATGTGCTACTGCTTAGGTGTGGGTTTCAAAAAGAGTGATACTACTTTAAGCCTATTCTCTACTTTGAAAATGAAAATAAAGAAAAAAAAATGTTTGCTTGTATGGGAGCTGTGGACATATCACATAACTTGGAAAAACATTGACCTAGGAGGACAGCAAAGAATTGATACGCGTAATTAAGTGGTTCATGTGACCAGAGGAAACGGTACAAGCATCTGAGTCTTATAAGTCACACGATCTTCAAAATGGCAGGGGAATGTCAACCCTCATTAGTGCATCTGTTTTAATGGCAATAATAAGCTAAGGGGCACTTAAAGGAGAGAGGGGCAAGTTCAAAAGCACATAAAGACATCTATCCTTGGGAAAAGGGTTTAATGCAGATTTATAACTAGTTTGAGCAAATAAAACAAGGGAGCCAAATGCTCTGTTAGTCTTTTCATCTTGGGAGAAAACTTATCTAATTTTCCCTGTGCTCGCTTATTAGGCATGGTGCTGGTTCTCTAATTTTGTTTCTCTTGAAATCTTATTTAAGTCTTGTAAGATTTAAGTCTCCTCCACTTAATGATAAGGAAATCAGGGACAGTACCACGCTTCATTTCTACAATTCATTTCCCTGTCTGATTTTGAGTAACGAAATACAAGGCCATATGTAGGACTAAAACGATGGCAGTCGTGTCAGTAGGTCTCACTTGAGGAATGCCACAGTATTTCTGCTCAGATTATCTTTCTATCATAGCATGATGAGGGTGAGTTAAATAACTAAGATGCAAATAATACTCAAAATAGAATTAGAGCACTGTAATTCCTACAGAGCAAGTACAAGGGGTTGTTGCCTCAGAGTCTACAGTGTATGGAGATGTTATTTTAGTAAACAAAATAGTCCCCTATCAGAAAGTCAGACAAAAGCTCAGACCAGAACCATGCATCATGAGCCAGCCACATTCAGAGTTCAGCAAAGAACGTCAGACACAATATCCCACGAAGGATAAAAGTACTTGATTGGAAGGACCTCGACATTATTGAGGACAGGAAACAAGGATGCTCTGTTCCCAGTAAACCAGGACAAGGGTGGAATGAGAGAGGGATGAAGGGAAAGGTATGCGCAGTCTTCTGGGAGTGTAAACAGAAGTTGCCTCCAGCAGTGAGGTGTTTTCCTCTTTCAAATCTAAGGTGCATCTTTAGCAGTACCTACCATCAGCCTAACCTTCCTTTGCACTGACAAATAAGGTGGCAGAATAAGGAGGTGGAGAATAAATGGGATAACCAGATTGGATGGCCATCCAGAGCAATGAGACAGAACCATCTCATTACTTGTTTTGTGGGTAACAGAACATATAAGCTAAGGAGAAAATTCATACTGAATTTGGGGCCCAGGCAATCCAATGTCCAATTTAATAATCTTTCTGATGCAGCCATGGAGGCCACATGATGCATCTGTTTAGATAAGAAAACAGCAGGCACTAAGACATCCACGAAGACCTTGGGATTGATCGTGGGGGACACCACTCTGCAATGGGAGTCACGTTGAACACTATCTGGTTATGTGCGGCACTGAGCTGGTTTCAGCTGTACTTATGATAAAACAGTGATACAGACTGAGCAGCCGAAATAGAAGTAGCCTAAGCTGCAAGAAATGAAGTACTAAAAAGTTAATACCCCCCTTTTTTTCCGTGTGTTTGCTTGGCACCAACCACTGTCCTCGCATGGCCTTTGGAAGCAGAATAGAAGTATTCTTTTGAATGTCTGGCTACATTTACATGTTTGAACTCACTGCTAACACAATCTCAAGTATGTGGGAAAGCGAAGTCGCATTTCATTAGGAATAATGAAAAGGGCATTTGGAGTCAGAAGTTCTATTGTGGTTGGAGGTCGTGAGGCAGTTTTTAATCATGTTGGCTGCTTTTCATATCTGTGTATTCACTGTAATATGAAAAAAAAATGTCTTTGTCCTTTCTCAATGTGTTAGAATGTAGGAAGAAATTTTTGGTTATTTTCTAAAAAAAAAAAATTTAAGAGTGGTTTTTATGTTATTACTATAATAAAAGAGCATTTCCTTTTCTTATCTGATTTATGCTGTTACAATACTCAAGCCCTTCTCCAGTAGCCTTTCAAAGCACTTATTTCTAATTCAATTTATATTAGTGTTTGGTAAAAAAATAAGACTTGCAGACTCCTATCTTTCTATTACAAATATCCTTCAATTTAAGGTCTGCCCTGGGAACTTTGCTGCTGCTATTAGGAGCTTGCTAAATAATCAGGAAAATTGCATCAGACAAATCCATTCAGTCATGTTCAGCCTGCCAGGGCTCAATGGTGCATTTTTTTCTCCAGTAAGTTCTTTGCATGTCTGGTCTGCTTTTCTTGATTTTAGTACTTACACTCCTATAGCTAATTTTGGGAGCTAATTTAAAGTAACAATTCATGACTGTATTTCTGCAGTTGTGAACATAGCTGTTCAAGAGCAATTTGGACCACATGTCACTGGTCTTATGCAAGCCATATAAATGACTAAGGATTATATTTTGGGCGTCATATCCATTATTTTTAGAATTTCCTAGACTTGGTCTGAAGGAGAAACTATAGGTACATGGGCTAAAGAGAACAGATTATTCTCTGTAAGGCTTACAATTTACTTATAGTACACTACAGTGTTTATTGTTGCCAGAACTATACTGGTGTCCAAATATAGTTTTGTTCTTGAAATTTCTATCCAAGTATTTACAACAGGCCCATTCATTATTTTGTCTAACGGCCAAATGAAGCCTTTGCAGAAAACTGAAGTAAAACAAAGAACGGAACGTGGAAAGGGAAAAGACACGAAGTACAACATTTTTCAGCTTACTATTTGAAGAAATCAGTATTTACACCTTGAATTCAAGGGCCTGACTCCACTTCTTGTTTGTGAGAAAAACATGGTCTATGAATAGCTCTCAGTATCTCAGCCTCCTTTTGTGTGGCCACATTTCTTTGGGGGATAAGCTTTTACTTCTTGCAAAAACACAAGTATTAAGAGGAATGGCTACAACTCTATTCTTGGGTTCCCTAATGTTTTTCTTTACCAATCAAAAACAGTTTGCTGAGTCTGGGAATGGTGGTGCATGCCTATAATCCCAGCACTAGGAAGGATAAAAACATATGTATCAATCTGAGTTTGACTTGTATAGTGTGAACCACACCAAAACAAACAAAACAGTCCACATTTTTCTTCTGGTACCCATGTAGACATAAAGATACACTCAAGTCACCAAAGAGAACCATGTAGGCTTTTAGAGGAAGAGTCAAATAAGCCTGTTTCATGGGATCAGAGTGTGGATGGTGAGAAGCCTGAAATGAGCAACTGCACACTTTCTAAAGGAGGACAGCTTGATATTCTGTTCTTGGAAAGTCAAAAAAATCAAGTGTGCAGTTATTCAATCTGGAAATAGACACATGCTCTTTTTATGAAAGTTAAAATTCAGGTGTATGGTTCCCGAGTATACGTGTTGGTGGTGAGATTGTAGGGTGCAGATGACTGTAAGATGTAAGAAAGGAAAAAAAAAAGTAAGACATCAGTATAACTAGAAGGGGAAAAAAGGAGATGCCTGAAGATCCCGGTGATACTAGCACGGCAGAGGTGCCAAGTTGAGTTACTATGAATGGAGTCTATACCAGGTGTTCTCCAATATCAGTTGCATCAGAATGCTCTGGGAAGTGTGTGCTCCCACAGATGGTTGGTGTGTCCACCTCCTGATCTGTGATTCAAGAAGATAGGGCTGGGGCCCAACACTCTGAACAGCTGACCTATTTCTAGATCACACTGGTGCTTCTAGTCAGGAGATGACACAACGATAGCCTCAGATTTGGGTCATATTTCCACACGTAGTCTACAAACACTAAGCATCCCGAACCCCTGGGCCATGGGTTAATATCAGCCTATGGCCTGTTCGGCACCAGATCACACAGTAGATAAGCAGTGGGCAGGCAAGAAAGCTGCATTTACAGTCATTTTCCAATGTTTCTATTGGTGCCTGAATGCCACTTCCTGTCATATCACTGGCAATGTTAGGTTGTCATAGAAACACAAATGGCTGTTTCTCATCGCCCTCAGGTAGGACAGTCTAGTCATAGATAATGAAGCTGAGGTATCCCACTGATTCTTCATTATGGTTAAGTTGTGGAAGTATTCTATTAAATAGCACAACATAATAATAATAGTACAATGTGCATTATGACACAATAACATGGCAGTCTATACAAAGCACACAATAAATTCATTGTATTAGAATCATTCTGCACCTCTCAGTCCAGTCTACTGATAAACTGTAAGGCATAGATCTCTGATACCAAAAAAGTTGCATACCTCTACTGCATACATGTGTATCTGGTTCAACTTACGACTACCCAGCTTTTTAGCTACTATTATCCATGGCCTTCTCTGTTGCTTAAACAATAATCATTTGCTGCTTACACTCTCAATAGAGTGCTCTATATTAGCATGCGTGCTATGCTGCTGTCAGTAATGATGCCACAAATATTGCTTTAAAATGGTTTTTTTTTAAGAATGCTTTTGTTATAAATACCTCAGAAATTAACTTAAAACAAATGCTATTCTTAAATAGAATTGTCCTCAAGGTGTCACTTGATTCTCTCTCTCTCTCTCTCTCTCTCTCTCTCTCTCTCTCTCTCTTTCTTTCTTTCTTTCTTTCTTTCTTGTTTTTGGTGGGGCTCGGGTTCAAACTCAGGACCTTGCACTTGCCAGGCAGGCACGTGTGCCACGGAGCTATCTCCCTGGCCCCTGATTCACTTTAATGAAAGAAGATTATCACACAGAAGAGAATATATTAGCAGAACTATTTTTGCACAATGACTCCCCCCCACCTAAAGATTTTGAAATTCTTCCTCGCCTCTGACTTGTTATTTTCTGTCACCCATAACACCAATTCCACATGCATAGACACCACAGGAGGTATGATTTTTGCAGGTTCTTTCACTGCCCTCATTTATCAGTGATTTATAGAAAGTACTTAGCTGGTCCTCCTTGCTGGCATCACATTTTATTCCACCCCTTTCTATGAGGACCTGGAATCTGGAGCCTTCTTCCCTATGACCTTTCATGCATGACTGAGTAAACCATGGAGGTGCCAGCCCTGGTCCTTCTTCTGGAGAATCTGCCATGGACAAGGTGGTTTCCTGACAGTCTCCAGCACCAAAACCTCTGGGTTGCATCTAAGCACCCCTGCCCAGGCTTGCTGCAGGGACTCAGATGATGGCCTCAGTGGTGCACTTGAGTCAATCCATCTCAGTGACTCTGGTCTCCCATAGGCAACCGGGCTCCAGGCCTGGATACCTGACAGCTAACTACTGTCTTAGAACTGGTCTGAGTGCAGAGGCACCAACCATCCCATCCACTTCCCTCTCTTCTGAAAGGGCCACAAGTGTAGGCTTTCTGGAAGGCTTCTCCACCCCATTATTATATTTTTTTTTTTACTCATTTTCACCTTCTGCAGTGCTAGGGGTCAGACTCAGGGCCTCATACATGCTAGTCCTTTGCTCTATTCCAGAGCTACAACCTCTGCCTATTTTAGTCATTTTGTTCCATTTTAACAGGCATTTCCCCGTTAAATGCCTTGCCACTTCTAATACGCTCCAACTACACTGAATTCAGACACGGTGTGACTTCATCTTCGTCTGATGTACAGAGTCAGATCTATAGTATTTATCCAGATCAGGCTGTCTAGTCTACACTTCTTTCCTCCGTAACTCATTTTCATTGTCAATCCCTCAACCATGCTCTGCACACACACACACACACACACACACACACACACACACACACACACACACACACACACACAGATTTTCAGGTTATACACTAAGAATTCACCTTTCTCAGTATGAGCAAGCTGACCACTGTGTGTGTGCTAATGCAGGAAGGTAAAGAAGGGACTGGCAAGCATGGGTAAAAGAAAAAGTGCTGAAGTCAGAAAGTTTAGGCTGCAGTTGAAATTTTCAACTAGGTTTGGTACATATGAACTGCTCCAGATGTCCAGCATGAGGAGTGGCAGATGGAAATGAGTGAGGGCGTTTATAGTTGCCACTTTTATTGGGGAATACTGTTGGTGTTTAATTTGTGGGACCACAAGCACCAAATACTTTCTTACATTCAAGGAAACTGCATACATACAGCAACGAACTCCCAGGTTCACAGTGAGCTCAGAATGTTCCACTGCCATGAGACATTAGGTTGATCATTCAGCTTTTCTGGATCTTCTCATGCACCAAAACAGAAATATTAAGCTTTGACAGAGTGCCAGAATATAGTAGGTGCCCAATTACCACTAATTTCTTTTCAGTCTTTTCCTTCTTTCTCTACTTCGAAGGTTATCATTAGAATCAAATGAGACAACACATATAAAACTATACAGAAGTGAGACAGTTCTGAACATGTGTATTGTATTTGAAACATGGGTGGCAGAACAGTTAATGCAGTCTTACTCTACAAGAAGTTAGTGAAATACATAATTCCAGTCATTTTCTTTAATTCGGTACTGAATGATTCTTAGTGAAATGAATTGTTTTATTTTTCATATTTAAAACCTTCTCACCCCTGGACCAATTTTTGTCCTATGTTTGCTGGATATTATTGTAGTTTTCCTATGAGCCAAGCCATATAATTTCAATGCATACTAGAGTCATTTTGATGGATGTGCTATATACAGAAAAGGGTAATGTATTCAGTTCCCATTTAATTGCAAATCTCCAAGGAGCAAGTAATCTTTGTAGGAGAAAGGGGAAACCAAGGAAGCAGCTTGTTGACTTGGCATTCTTTCTTTCTGATCTCACTCTAAAGGAGGTACCACTTACACTTCTAATACACACCAACTAGCATACAAAGAGTGTACAGTCACCAGTCTGCTTTGCAGTAATATTCCTCTTCCGTATCATTCAGCATGTGTTGCACATTGCATAGGCCTGCACTTTTGTTATAGTTCCATGTCCTTTTAGACCTGGTGGATTTCTGCAGCTTCAGAGGTATAAAAAGTAATAAACTGTCCTAGAGAAAGGATATCAAGAGGATGCTTCCTAAAGTGTACTGTATGATATATATATATATATATATATATATATATAATATATATATATAATATATATATATATGAAGAATATAGTATTATCATAATTTCTCTGATCATCTGTTAAAATATCAGATGCGAGTGAGTTAATGAGGACTTTTATGATGATAAATGAAAGAATTACATGAGAATAATTGAACTTACTCGTCAGAATGAGAATCATAAGCTACTCAATAAAATTTGTTGTGACAATAAAGATAATAAGCTACCAACTCTAGTAGCGCATCTTTATGAAGGAATGGATAGTAGCTATAAGCAAGTCTTCTAAGGAAAGTGATCTTTCTTTGGTCCTGTTTCAATAATCTTTCTTTAATGTCATCAGTTTGCTTCTGTCCCTTGTCTTGTTGCTCTTACACTGTGCACATGAATGAGATATGGTAACTTACTCTTGTCCTATTGTAAGAGGAGTGGCTTCATCTTGACTAAGGTTACAGAGTCCAGCTCCTAAGGTTTTGGGTTAAATGCTATTTTTACTGTTAAGAGCTGTATGACCATGGGAAACTTATTTTGTCCATTTATGCCTCCACTTCTTCATATACCAAAATAAAGTGATAAAGGAAACTACTTCACAGAGTTATTGAAGATATGAGAGCTAAAACTGTCAGATCTGAACTGTTTTTCCAAACTGAAAAGCCAAGAGTCTCAATTTGAGCTTATGTTTAAATGATGCTTTAGAGAGGCAGCATCCTCTTACTAGTTCTTTAGCATGCTGGCTTTAGATGATCACTTTGGAAAATATCCTCTCTTGCCTTCGGTGAGTGGAGCTTGAAGAAGCCACTGGGTCCATTTTGGTGGGGCAAAGTTGCACGAGCTTCTGGGTCCACTTCAGAAGGGTGCAACTGGAGGGAGCTAGCACAGCAGACAGATGTAAGTCAGACCTCGTAAGTAAAGTTCAAGTTCAGTAGGAATAGACCCAGTGATCAAAGGTTTACTGGTGGGCCCAGATGTACAGGAGGATTCTTGTAGCACAGAGGTGGCAGAAGGTGACATGGGTGAACTATTCTGCCTGGAATACTACAGTTACCTGATGATGAGGTGCTAAGACAGAACTCAGGGGATCTATTTTAAAAACAAATTTGAAATTATCATCAGCTTTATTATATAGTCATAATGTTTGTTTGCATGGTCTAAACTACAAAAGCATTAGTTACAAAATTTTGTATATTTATAAATTTCATTAGTAGTTATTAGTATTGTTAATTTTACTACTGTAGCAAGGATACTATGTTTGCCTTAATCACATGTTCTCCCTTGGGTAGTAATATTGCAGCCACTTGGATAATAAGCTCACCAAAAGTCCATTCCAGAGGATGGACTTCCCTGCCATTCAGCGTGTCAGTATGCCATGGCTGAGGAAATTGAAAATTACGTGCACTGGATTGGCTATATGGATTACTAAAGAAACGCTGGCATTGCCACCACCTTCATCAGCAAGAGTTGTGATGAGTTAGTACTGAAAGACCTTAAGACCCTCCTTTCAGAAGCAGAACAAAAATGCCACCAGTGCTGCAAGTAATACACTGTGGGGACAAGTCTATGCTGGATATCAGAGGAAAGCATGGCTATGCCGTCTTCTGGGACCTTCGTGATCAGATCACTGACTGTTGCCAACTTGAGGCCATGTAGACCAATCAGGTTAGCAACATCGGCCACAAGGACTACCTGGTCCACAGCTCTATGGACTTCTGAGCCATGTGTTTCCTTTCCTTCCTTCCAAGAGGCCTTAGTGCCTCTCCTCAGTTCTGCCACAGAGCAGGCCCTCTGGAAAAGAATTCTCAGACCAGCATTCTCAGCCAAGCTGGCCTGAGTCACCCATTGTGCTATGCAGAGTTACAATTCTTTTGATTCCCCAACCCCCTAACTGCCATTAAAGAATATACCCTGTATCTCAACAACCTCCCCTAAAAGATCATCGATCATGTTATGAAAATCCTCAAATTTTACAATGAAATTGCAAAGGAAGTAACACTCCCCAAATCCTTCCCCAAGGCAAGCATTATATTTATACCAAAACCAGAGAAAGATCCAATGAGAAAAAGAGAATTATAGACCAATCTCCCTTGAGAACATATGTGTAAAAATTCCCAAGAAAATACTAGTAAATAGAATATAGCAAGTCATCAAGATTTTACACCACGACCAGGTAGGATTCATTCCAGGGATGCAAGAATGGCTCAACATATGCAAATCTATAAGTGTAATACACCATACCAGTAAATCTGAAACCAAGAAGCACATGATCCTCTCAATAGATGTAGAACAGGCTTTGACATTCACTCATGTTTAAGCCCCACAGAAAATTGGAATAGATGGCCCCTATCTCAATCTGATAAAAGCCATGTGTGACAAACCAACAACCAACATTATTCTTAATAGAGCATACTTGAGAGCTTTTAAGTCTTGAGTGAGATATAAAAAAAAGATGTCCTCTATCACCACTTCACTGAATAGAGTGTTACAATCATTAGCTAGAGCAATTAGAAAAGAGAAAAATACAGGGAATAAAAATATGTAAAGAGGAATGGTCTGGGGATTAGCAAAGGTGTTTAAATCCCTGCTATTGCAAATATAGTCAGGTGTGGGGGAATGATGTTCAATCTCCAGCTCCACAAACCTTACTCGATTCACAAAGTAACTTGAGCCAGCCAAAAATAAATAAATAAATAGATAGATAGATAGATAGATAGATAATAAATAAATAAATAAATAAATAAATAAATAAAATATTCTTCTCAACCTAAGGCCGGCCAAATGTGCAGGGGCCTGGGATTTGAGATGGAAAATGAAAGTGGGCGTGGTGATGTGTGCCTGTAATCCCAGCTATTGGGACGTTGTAAACAGGTGGACCACTACAAGTCCTATTTAGTAGTGAGACCCTATACATCCTGCAGACCTCTCCCTAACATACACACACACACACTCAAAAAAAGGTAAAAATACTAAATTGTTATTGTTCACAGATGACATGATACTTTTCTTAGAAGATCCAAGAAATTCCATGAAGAAACTTCTAGAATTAATAAACTACTTTAGAAGCATAGCAAGTATGATTGTGATGCCCCCAAATCAATAGCATTCTCCTACAAGATAACAAACTCACTGAGACATTAGAGAAACCATATCCTTCAAAGTACAATGCAAAAAAATCAAATACTTACAGATTATCCTAACAAAGGAAGTAATGCAAATTTTTGTACTCAGAAACAAGAGATTGAAGAGGATTTCAGAAAATGGAAAGATATTCATTGCTCCTAGATAGGAAGAACCAACATTGTGCAATTGGCCATACTCAAAAAAATAGTTACACAGATTTAATGCAATCTCTATGGAAAGTACCAACAATATACTTCATATATCTAGAGAAAACATTCCTAAAATTTATTTGGAACCAGAAAAGACCTAGAATAGCGAAGGAAATCTTGGGCAACAAAGACAAAATAGGAAGCACTACAATCCCTGACTTGAAATTACACTACAAAGTTGCTGTGATAAAGTCAACATGGTACTGCCAAAATCAAACCAATGGAACAGATTAGATGTAGATGCAGCTACAGACACACTCAGACATCTTATCTTTGACAAAGGGGCCAAATATCTTCAGGATGTTTTCCCCGAAAAGCTAATAACAACATGCCGTAGTGATATATGTGCACCTATGTGTACAACAGCATAATTTACCATAATCAAATTTTGGAAACAATCAAAATGTTTATCACCTGAGAAGTGGATGAAAAATATGAGGTCATTTTATGTAACAGAGTATTGCACAGCTAAAAGGAAATAAAATTTTGATGCTTTTATGTGTAAGTGGATACAAACAGAGGTTATACTCATATGTGAAATTAATCAGACCCACATGAGTAAATGTCATATTATCCTCCTAGTGTAAGCACTTGGAAGAATAGTTAAAACCTGACAATTATAATAGTTATAGTAAAACAGAAAGAATCTCAACGTAAGAATTAAACAATGAAGATGAGGGAAAGGAGATAAGGGAGAGGGAAAATTATGCAAGTGTTTATACAGCAAGGTTGAGATGATTGTACTAGTGATTTCCATTAGTTGTTTGAAAAATAAAGCAGTTCATATTCAGAATTTTCACTTTGACTAACTCTATATACTGCTATCTGAAATCTAAGCAACTACAAGGAAGATAGCACTGTGTAATACCAAACCATGGGTGAATACCTCTCATCTTGATCTTCTAAATGTGTACTATTTCTAATGTCATATTGAGGATGATTATTATACTTGCTTCAAAATAATTATAAAACAAACTTAAAAAGACAAACCTTAATATTTGTGAAACAAAAGCATTAATATGTGATTACTAGTCTAGTCTTGCTTAGCTATGTTAATCTGAGCAACAGATTTGATAAGTAGAGGTAGTATAACAACCGTTAATACTTTGCTACTTGGTTTGAAAACCTGTAACTTATTTATTGTTGTATGCTACACTGTTTCTGTTTTGGTTTCTGCTATTTGGTTTTGCTTTTATTTCTACTCTTCAAAATGAAATAAAATGAAATATTTAAAAATAAAAAAAATTAAAAAGTATCTTTTCTCAGCCTGTGGTGGACTCAACTGCAACATCCTTTCTTTCTTCCTTCATTTCTTTCTTTCTTTCTTTCTTTCTTTCTTTCTTTCTTTCTTTCTTTCTTTCTTTCTTTCTTTCTTTCTTTCTTTCTTTTTTGGTGGGACTACACTTTGAACTTGTGACCTTGTGCTTGCCAGACAGGCCCTTGTGCCATGGAGCTATCTCCCTGGCTCCAACATCCTTATTTCTAATTCTGGTATCTCAGTCTCTTAGTATCTCTGTCTTCTCTCTCTGTCCTTCTGTCTCTGTCTCTCTTGTGATAAAGCATTGGGTCAATGTTGTACCTTCTTCTCGGTTTTAACAGGATAAGAAAGAAAGAATTTCTGTTTTAGTACAACCTGCAGTGCTTCTCTTCCCTCCTGTGTTTATAGCACTATGGTGAGATATGATGTGTAGGGTAGAGAAATTCAGAATAGAGAAACTGTGAGAATAGCTTACTCAGGCACATCAATGCATATGCCATATTTATATAATTATTGTTATTACTAGTATTATTTATAATATCAAACCCAAAAACAAACATCCAACATGCTGTTCATAGAACTTCAGCCTCCAGACGTTTTTACAAAAGCTTTCTTCAGTCCAGTGTAACAACACCTTCCACGTAAAGGAAAATAACTTAGCTTGGAAAGGAACATGTCCACCTGCTTATCTGTGAGTCTCCTAATCTGTTACATGCATACTTTGTTGGTGCTGGGAAACAATAACTTCACTCATTTCTAACACATTCAAAAGCAACAGGAAGATGAGCATAGGAAAGGACTTCTTAGGTTGCAACATATTGCTGAGATGTGCCTTAAGGTTACAAGACCTGATGGCTGCTAGCCCCAACTTGTCGTTTTATGTAGAGCCCAGTGTAGTAGTGGTTTACATGGGAATATTTCAACAAGGCTATCAGGCAGACTTTTGCTTTATGTGCCTGCTCTAATTTAAAATTTTACTACCTAAAGTTCACCATCTTCTTTTTTTTCTATTTTAAGTTTTTATCAATACCTGTTTGCAGTACACATTGATTTTGCTCCCTGTGGGGAGTTGCTACATGTACATAACACATCTTAATTACGGTTCCACTTCTCTCCTTACTTCCGGTTTTCTGCATGACTTCATACTCTTCTTCTTTGAGAAAAATCTATTTCCCTACTGTACTGCTGTTTCTGACCTCCTATTTTATTCTTTATTTATCTTTTAGGGTTCTCATGGAAGAGAAACCATATAATATTAGAGCTTGTGGGTCTAATTTATTTTAGTTAATTTTTAACTAAAACACAGTTTTCAGGTACATCAGTTTTCCTACAAATGTCTCAAGTGTATCCTCTATGGAAAAGCATACTCCATTATAAATACATTTCTCTATCCATTCATCTGTTGGTGGGCATACAAACTGATTCAAAGATTGATCCATTCTGAGTTATGCTACTATATCATAGGTATACATGTATCAGTGTAACTCTTTTGGGAAGATACCAAAAATGGGAACACGAGTTAAACTGAATTTCTATTTTTAGCTTTTTGAGGGTCTCTGTACTTTCCATGATAGCTTGTACTAGTTAAACACCTTTTTAATGTATAATTTTTATATTCATATGCAAATTTGCAAATGTTATTCAATATCACAATAAAAAATATATTGTGAAATAAAATTCACTAAAAGTGTAACTTCTAATAGCATGAAGTATTTCTATAGTGTAACTTCAAATCAACTCTAAATGATGGGCTTTATATGCGCATGACTGACAAGCTCATTAATTTTAATTCTTTCAGTATTACTTTTCCTTTTTTTAGGATCAAAGGTCAAACTCAAGACTTTGTCCTTGCCAGACAGATGCTTAGGCAGCTAAGCTATCTCCCCAGCCCTCTCTTAGTAGTACTGTTCTAAGGCATTGTACTCATAAGCAAAACACTGAGTACAATCATCATCAAATATACAGAATTTTAAAATCAGTAGAAACTATATTTGGCATTAAATTATTAAACTTAGAATGATAAAATCCAAAAGAAATAGAATCTCCACAGAGAAATATTAATAATTACATCAGGGGAACTAAACTCCTAGCTTTTTCTTAGCTTTGTAATATTACAACCAAAAGCAAGGAGGCAGACTCCTTTGACAAAAAAAGAGAAGTTGGAAGGGATCAGGAGAGGGTGAGAATGGGAATTGTTGAAATAAAATTATTGGGATATATATTTTTTCTCAAAATAAATCTAACTATGTATCAGAAACATACATTACTTTAAAAAAAGGACCCTAGAGTAAGAAATGGGACTTGCTTCAACTGAGCTTTATGTAGTCAGCTTAGAATTTCAAGGTACCTGGATCTGAGGCAGTGTTCTCTATCCATAGCCAATTCCATCAAAATGTAGAAAGGTACTGTACATGAATCTGACCTCCAATTAATTTTTGATAACTTAAAAGATAAGGCCAAAGAAGGTGGGGTCACAGCTCTGCCAGAAGGAGATGCAGAACAGAAGTGCGGCTCTGAGCCCAGGGATGGGTGTGACACGCTGAGAAGGTACGTGCTGGAAGGCACAAGCGGGCCTGCGTCGCTTGCTGGCACGGAGGATGGTTAAGTGGAGACATCTGTAAGGCCGTGGGAACTGGCAGGTTACTCGAGTGACCATTGTCACATTCCAATTTTTCTTCTGATCTAAGTAGTTGCTGGGGGAAAAGCTGGGTTCACTCTTTTGGTTTAGAAGATTCATAAATATTTCCCCATTCATCTTAGGAGGATGCATTGTCACTTTCCATTAATATAATGGAGAAATAAAACACTACCTGCGGTTTTTTTTTTTTTTAAAACTTCTGGATCATATTCTTAACATGTATTCTGCTATGTTTCACCCACTTTCGTTTTACTTTTATTTCTTTATTTGGTACAGGGCCTCCCTATGCAGTGTGGATGGGTAGTGATCCTCCTGTCTCAGTCTCCCTAGCACTGAGATTATATACGTGCCTCACCATGCCCAGTTTGGGGCTGGGAGGCATTACCAGCCTGCACACCATGTGGCACCAGAGATTGAACTTGGGACCCATCACTAGCCAGGCACATTCTTTGACCACCGAGCTATCTATCACTAGCCAGGCATGTTCTTAGATCACTGAGCTATCTCCCCAGCCTTCAACACCCATTCTCAATCACCAGGCATTATGTAGTTGATGTATCATTCTCAATCACCAGGCATTATGTTGTTGACGTATATTTGATCTGGTAACTTACTCATTATCCCTGTAGTCTGAAAGTGACAGACGTCATAAGTTTAATGATCATAGTTAACCATCATAATAATTAAAGCATCACTTAATGAGGCTGAAAGCCTCACTGGTTCACAAGTTAGATCAGGAATTCTTTTCATGGCTGGGCACAAAATGTCACCTGTCACTTTTGAAGATGAGTCAATGAGGAAAATGTTTCTCAACGAAACAACTCTGAGGGTTTTTGGGATAGGTAACTTCCTGAGGAATCTTAAATATTGGAATGAGATTTGAAGCCCTGATAAGCTCTGATGTATATTGGTCATTAAGCCCATGTGGAAGCCCAGCTGGCATCAATCCTGCCTTGACAAGGAAGGGATCTTTATACTTATGGAGCATTCTGTTTGTGTTTCCATGCTTGGAGTCTAATTTCCAAGCCTTGTCTCCCAATCTCTCTAAATCTTTACCATGCAATGATCATTTTTCCCATTGCCATACAGAAGCTTTCCCCCCACCACAATAAATAACTTTGGAAACCTACAGTAAACATGTGGTAACTGAAAATAAAAATGGAAAGATAAGCCACAAGGTAAATTATTACATTGACAAATCCCTCTTGAGAACACTGTCCCAGCAATTTTCATGAATGAGTAGAAAGCAGTAATTCTCTTCTGCACCATTCTTGCATGTGGGTCAGATACCCCTTGGCTTGTCCTTAGCGGTTGCTTGGTTGTTGGTGCACACCTGAGTAACAGCTGCTAAGAGCCAGTAACCACAGCAATGCAAAATACATCCCGACACTAATATGCTCTATTATCTTTTAAATCCTCAGAACCACAGACGGATTCCCAGGCACCATGTGTTTATGAGAACTTGAAATGAGATATACTCAACTGATTGCTTACTGAAATACTCAAGGGATGACAGTAAATATATATTGGTATTAATTTTTGACTATCTGTGTAGACTCAGACCCTACATTAGCTAAAATCAGTTCAATGTTCTAACAATATTCACTGAGGTTCAAGACATATTTTATGTTTCATTGGTTTAGACACTTACTTATTCAGTCAGCAAACAAGAATTTACAAAGTATCATGGAAACATGTTGGAAGTGGTCCTGGGCCCCTTCATCTCCAGGTTATGCTGTCTATGCATGAGCTCATCGATTGTGTCGGTATGCGTGCTACAGGCACAGAACTTGAAGAAGTTTTACTTTAAAACATGAAAACAAACACATGCTATCCAGGATGCTATAGTAAGTTTTCTTTTTCCAAATTATTCTATGTAGAGGAATTCATAAATGAAACCAAACTGTGCTTCTTCCCATTAAACAAAATGTTTTAAAATCAAGTAGGAAAATAAATTTTCCAACATGAAAAATATTTAAATAATTGAAAACGTTTTCATTATTATATGATTCTTCATGAAAAACCACAACATAGATATGTCACTGGGCATATAATCCCAACACTTGGGAGGCTGAGGCA